>CM067477.1:37664108-37689512 GCA_034552555.1 Semaprochilodus insignis
GGTTCTAATGAACTGGACAAGTTATTTTCAGGTATAACCCAAAAATAAAATGTTGGATTCAGTTAAAATGTTATCCCAAGTGGTCCCACGCTACTGTGTTAAGTAGCCTTTAAGATGCTTATTTATGTAAAACACAAGTATCTAATTCGAGCAAGGCAGACTAAAGTGATTTGAGTAGGCTCTAAATAGCTGGACAGGTTATTTTCAGGTATTAGCTAAATTAAATGTTGGATTTACTCAAGTGTTATGTCAGCTGGTCCCATGCAACTGTGTTAAGTAGCTTTTGAGATACTTGACTGAGTAAAACACACTTAACAAATTTGACACACTAAAGTGATTTGAGTAAGCTCTAATTAGCTGGACAGGTTATGTTCATGTATTAGCCAAAAATGAAATGTTGGATTCAGTTCAAAATGTTATGCCAAGTGGTCCCATGCTACTGTGTTAAGTAGCTTCTAAGGCACTTGATTGAGTAAAACATACATAACGAATTCAACAAATTCACACTAAAGTGATTTGAGTAAACTTGAATTAGCTGGACAGGTTATTTACAGGTATTAGTCAAACATGAAATGTTGGATTCAATTAAAAATGGCAAGTGATTCCATGTAACAGTGTTAAGTAGCTTTGAGGATTCTCTTTTGAGTAATATGTACTCAGTAAATTGGACTGATCATTTCTATGCAATACCCATGTTCAACTTAATGTGGTTATCTTCTAATTAATGTAATAATTAAAGTAGAAAAAGCTATATACAGTTAACTTCAAGTTAGATCTACTTCATTTACTGAGTTACTACTGTGCTACTGAGCTGTCTTAGAAGTACACTCAGCAGTACACTCAAAACCATTAGCTCTGTGAGTTGCTGAATTCAGTAAATCCAACTTTACAAAGTGTAATTCATATTTTGTGTTAACTATCTAAACTAAATCCACTTCAGTAGGTTTGACTTCAACTAAAGACTTCTGAAAGCCACAAAAGTAACTCACACAATCAAAACCCTACACAGAGAATGTGCTAAATGTGCTAAATGCGTGGTGTGAATGAGATTGGTATGGGCAAGGTGGGTGCAAAGACCTAGGCTGCAGTGAAAATTAGAATTGAGCACCATCCAAATTATTATCCAAGTTAGTATAAAGTATTATTGAATGTGTGAAGGAATTATTGATTATCATTGAAGAACAGGGTAATAAAGTACACAGAGAAACAGATGGACTACAGCCTGTAACTGTAGATACAGAGTGTCCAATATGGTCATTAGAGCTGATAACATGGACAGTCAGTGTAGATACAAGGAGGTGGATCTAATGAAGTGGTCAGTTGGTGTATATGGGTAATATGTAGGTGCTTGTATATAATTAACACCCCCAGAATTAATCGCTGGTATAAAGGGAGCAGAAACATGTTTCTTCTTTTGAGCCTCTAATTCTAGTTTATCTTCATTATATTCATACACACAGAATTTGGCAACTGTCCACAATATTAAGCACATTTTCATGTTAAATGCTGAATGGTGGGCATCATTTTTGTTTGGTCAAAGTGTTAAACGTGTATTAGGTGTCGTACAATGAAATGAAGATATTGAAAATGTGCATTTGGTACACAGAAACAGAGATTATTAATCTACTGTAAAAAGAGGAGGCCCCAGAGTTGGTCCCTGAGGTACACCCTTTACCAACATCAAGGATGTAGATGTAAGACCCTTAACCTGCCAACACTGTGTTTTACCAGATCAGCATTCTTTATGGAATCGTTGTCACGCCTCTGGGTCTCCCTGACAGCGCCGATCTCCCGCACTCCATTTCCCAGAGGGCACTCCCTGATGACGTCACACTCACATGTCCCCTGTCATCTAATCATTCACGGCCTAGTTTGCCCGAGTTTTGATTTGCCTCGCCTGACACCGTTTATACACCTGCATACACCCACACACACATTGCAAAATTTTGCCAAACCCCTGTTTGCCACACAGCGTTTCTCTCTTGCCTTCTGCTTGTATCTCTGGTTCTGACCTCCTTTGTCTCCGACTTAATCTCTTTTGCTCTTCATCTTTTGATCTGTTTGCCTNTGGTTCTGACCTCCTTTGTCTCCGACTTAATCTCTTTTGCTCTTCATCTTTTGATCTGTTTGCCTAACTGTTTTGACTTCCTGGTTTTCGACCTCTGCCTGTCTCACTGTCTTCGACCCTGCATTATCACTCTTGTTATGATTGCCTTGATTTTGCTGTTGTGCTTGACTATCAACTTGTCAAATAAACCTCCTTCGGCCTTTAGCTCTGCGCGTGTCGAGCCCAGTTCTGTGTCCCTGACAATCATTAAAAACGAATAAGTCTAGATTCATTACTGTATGATCCACAGGGTCAACAGCTTTTTAATAAGAGCTATGCCGCAGTGCCCTTTATATACAGAATTAATTCTGCTATTTATAACAGAGCTGCTGTTTCTCCAACTTCCACTAAAGTATTCTACCTTTCTTGCTCTTATTGCACATTTCCTGATATTCCATGAGCTGTTTTCTTTGAGATATTCTCCACCCACAGTGCTGTTGATCTCTGCTCTTAGTGATACAGACTCTGATTTGTTTAATCTAGAAGGATGCTCATGTGGTTGAACACTCACTCTTCCTGTGTGGAATACAGAATTAGCACTTTGTTTAATTCAGCAAACAGTGAAATTAGATGTGGTTTCCAGTCTTCTGGCAAATCACTGCCATCAGAGTGTGCAGGTACATACATACAGATACAGATACACAGATGTTTTCCTCTCTGTCTCGTTATGCTGCTCGGGGTGTGATGAAAGGTTGCATGTTCAGCAGAACGTGTCCCGGTAATGCCAGCCACTGTACCAGTCAGCTATTGAGTTTTATATCAGATATATAGCCCTAGCCATTTACATATCAATTACACAACTGCACAAAAATACTGATATCTACTACTGGCATTCTACTACAGATGAACCACCAAATCAAACCAACAAACTACACAACTACTGATAAACTACACTAGCACTATACTACTGAGGAACCACCAAATCAAGCCAACAAACTACACAACTACTGATAAACTACACTAGCACTCCACTACGGATGAACCACCAAACCAACAAACTACACAAGTACTGATAAACTACACTAGCACTATACTACTGATGAGCCACCAAATCAAGTCAACAAACTACACAACTACTGATAAACTACACTAGCACTCTACTACTGATGAACCACCAAATCAAGCCAACAAACTACACAACTACTGATAAACTACACTAGCACTCTACTACTGATGAACCACCAAACCAACAAACTACACAAGTACTGATAAACTACCCTAGCACTATACTACTGATGAACCACCAAATCAAGCCAACAAACTACACATTTACTCATAAACTACACTAGCACTATACTACGGATGAACCACCAAATCAAGCCAACAAACTACACAACTAGGGATAAACTACACTAGCACTATACTACTGATGAACCACCAAACCAACAAACTACACAACTACTGATAAACTACACTAGCACTCCACTACGGATGAACCACCAAATCAAGCCAACAAACTACACAAGTACTGATAAACTACCCTAGCACTATACTACTGATGAACCACCAAATCAAGCCAACAAACTACACATTTACTGATAAACTACACTAGCACTATACTACTGATGAACCACCAAATCAAGCCAACAAACTACACATTTACTGATAAACTACGCACAACCATTACTGATTAACTACATAATCACATAACCACAAACAATACAAACACTGGCAAATGACACAACTAAATAACTTAGACAATAAACGCTAGAGCAATAGCTTCCAACCACAGTTTTTAATAAACTACATAGTAACACAGCTACTCAAACACAACAACTGATAAACTACCAAACCATACACTTCAAACCATAAACAAGCTTCCTAAAAATAATAATAATAAATAAAAGTTATATAGACTAAATGTATATAGACTAAACTGATAAAGACTAAACTTATAAACCATTCAACAACACTGCTACTGACAAACTACCCAACTACATAACTACTGATACTAATTATGCAAAGCTACAGCACTAATAAACCCCTGTTAATGCAGTATAACTCATTATAATCTCACAGTGTTGTATATGGAATAACTGTGCTGAGCTCTGAAATGAGGAGCTCTGGAGCTGCTCGGGGCTGAATGCCGTGAAGAAAGCAGCGAGATTGATTAGTTTAAAAACACAATTAGTCCTCTCCAGCGCCTCACAGGGGTCCTTTGATAAGGCCCTCAGTGTGGGATTTCCCGCAGATCAAATGCCGCATTGCTTCAAAGATTTTCCCCGTTCTCTCGTCTTTATGTGCTGCTTCATACTAATAGATGTTAAACAGTAAAGCACTACCACTCTGTTCAACAGGCCGCTTTTCTCAGCGCGTTCGGGTATTAAAGGACTGCGATCCGGCGCAGCGCCATTCCGATCCTGCGCTAACAGCCAGTTATCTGCTATTAAGTGTCTTGACTGTTTATTTGGAGTGAAGCAGTGAGCAGCAGTGGACCGCAGAGGAAAGGCAGAGACTTTAAACTCAGAGTGTTTATATTCCGCTCAGCTGCGGTCCCTCCGGTACAGTCAACCGCAAATTCCGTTTATTCACCGAAAGGTTACAGGGGTTGGAAAATTGGCTAGACTCACTTTTGTGTTTGTGTGTTTGTCGATGCAAATGACAGAATAGATCTACCTGTGAATATGCCATCTGATCTGCTGCCAGCCCTCTCTCTCTCTCGCTCTCTCTCTCTCTGACTGAGCTGTGATCACTCGAGTGTTCAGCAGGTCAGCTGATAGAGGAGTTGTACATTATGAATGCTGTGGAGTGTTCCTCCCCCTCTCTCTCGCTCTCCCTCTCTCTCTGTTTCGGCTCGGCACAGAGGAGATATGGTGCTCTTTCAGAAAACCAGCACTACCATACAAATCACCTACACTTTAGGGCGCCGTGAGGCCCATAGAAACGTCTCCTGTGATAAAAACCCAACAATCATATTGTGTATCACTCTGTTGCACTCTGATGGCTGCTGTTTACCCACTGGCTGTCCTGCTGCTGACGCACACTGCACTCCGAAACGGCCTGCTAGCTATGTACAGATGGGTACAGATGAACCACACAGTTACAGATAAACTACATAACTACAGATGAACTACGCAGCCACACCGCTACTGGTAAACCACACAACCACACAGTTACAGATAAACTACATAACTAGTGATGAACTACGCGGCCACACTGCTACTGGTAAACCACACAACCACACAGTTACAAACTACATAACTACTGATGAACTACGCAGCTACACAGCTACTGGTAAACCACACAACCACACTGTTACAGATAAACAACATAACTACTGATAAACTATACAGCCACACAGCTACTGGTAAACCACACAACCACACAGTTACAGATAAACTACATAACTACGGGTAAACTACACAACCAGTAGCAGTCTATCCCTTCTCCAATTAGCTGTGCTCACATCCACTGGGAGAGGCGCATCACATAGCTGGAAGGTGGCCATCTTCCAGCACAGGTCAGTCACTGGGAGTGGAGGTGAAACCCCAACATGCACATGTGGCATTCGGGACAGCGTAATTGATGCAATGGGTTGAGGTGAGGTGGAAGGGCTGGGTCACACCCTGCACAGGACTTGACGTGGCCTGCCATACGCTGGAGATGGTTTTGTGCATGCTGGGACTGTCTTAAGCTGTATCAGCGGTTCTGGGAGTCTCTGGAGTTGTGGCCATCCACCAAATGCTCATGCTAGGCACATGGTCACCAACAACGGACTGTTTAGTGTTGTGTTCTGTTGGTTTAAGTTATGTGTGTATGTGTGCAGGTTTTATGCTGGCGGGTGTTTGTTTGTAAGGTATTTGTGTTAGGGGGTTTGTCAAGGCAAGACTGAAGCCGGTGGCTGGTACCTCACCCTGTAAATCAGTTCTCTTTATGTGCCTTTCCTGCTGCCTGTTTAATAAAGAGCACATCCAGCATCAGAAGCATGGTCTCCCGTGTGTCAGAGCTACAGAACACTTTATACACACTCATCATCAAAAGAACAGCTGCACCCTGAGGGAAGTGTGGGTTTGCAGTGCTGTTGGGAAGGAAGATAAAGGTTACCAGGATCAATAAATGATGATCAATTTAGACTGATATGATCAATATTTATTGAGCTACACCTGCAGAAGTCTGCCTCTCAGTATGGCGTCAGGCCGCCATGTTTGCTAACCCAACATGCCAGACGTCTCGGCATGGAGCTGTAGAGGTTCCTAATGGTGTCCTGTGATAATCCATCCCATGCAGCTTGAATACCCTCACACAGTTCCTGCAGATGGTGCGGTAGGGGTGGAGGTGGAGTGACACCAGGCCTTCTGGACGTGTGACGTGTGACAACAAACCCTTCATCTCGGTGCTGACCACGGTGCCTCCACACACGGATTCGTTGGTCGTCTCAGACAAAAGCAGGACTTGTCACTGAAGATGACCCGCTGCCATTCTGAGTCACTCCATGACAGTCTGGCACGACACCATTGCAGTGTTTGGGGACATTGACATGGTGTTAAGGACAGTCATCGTAACGGTCTGCGTGCATGTAGTCCTGCGTGGTGCAGCCGTCTGCCAATGGTGCTGGTGTAGCAGATGTAAAATGTTATTTTGTTTTATTTTATATAAATCTGCTCTAAAATGTTTTATAATTTACAGTGTGTAATATGTATATGTTATCTCTTGTGTTAAAAATGGTGTTAAAAACAGTTAAAATGTGTTAAAAATAGTTAAAATCTTATGGGGAATGGTTTTGTTAAAAAACGGCACTGTCTCTTTAAGAGATGTACGTGACTCTCAGGTTCGCGCGTTCTCTCCGTCAGTCTGCACTGAGAGTTGGAGGGAGAGGTACGTAGAGTAAAGCTGAGTAGTATAAACCAGAATTAAACACGACATTTTGTGATAAATGTTCATAAAAAGCTCCCGGTTTTGGTTTTAAAACTGTGCTGTATATTTTAGACTGTGTTTTATTTTGTCCTGTTGTTGTAAAAGCCTGTTTCTGTCGACTGAGGAGGTGGTGTTTCTAGCTAACTCGCTAGCTGTAGCAGTAGATTCCGCACTGTGGAAAAACTGAAATACTGAGAATGTGTTTTCTTGTATGGTCTCAGGATTTTCGGATGGCCTCCTCACAAGCAATGATGAACCATATTGTCTTTTACAAAACAGAAATTAATGAAGAAGGCGACAGTCCTGACTCCTGAGCCGTTTTTCCACACAACGCAGAGTGAGCTCGGCAAGCAGAAAGAGGCCGGCTACACTGGCACTAACAGGATGACTCATGGAGGACATCACTGCTCGCTGTATGTCTGCAGTCGTGGCTGTTGGGTCAGTCAGGTACAGCGATAAGGCCCTCCTTGCACGGCTGAGCATGAAACTTGAATCATTAGCATGTCTCAGGATGTCAAGCCTACCCACCAAGTTTCATTCCTGTGGGTTGATTCCTTCTGGGTGCAGCTGTTTGTGCAGCTACTCTTCTGATGATGAGCGTCACTGCGACAGGCCTGAGGAACACAGTGCCCCCCCCCCTGCACACATGCACCTCAGCCAAGCAGGAAAACACTGGAATGCGCAGCACGTCTCTTGTAAAGTTGTACCATGAGTGTAAGTGTGGTTTGTACTGGGGGTCAGATAAAGCCATTAACCTAATCAAACCAATTAGGCTGATAGAAACCTTTTGCTTCAAATGGAGGGATAACGAGGATAAAAGCGGGACAGTGGTGTTTATTCCTAATCCCTCTGCCTCCTGATCCCTTTTTATTGTGTGATTTGACCGAGAGATTTTGTGCTTGGAGAGGATCTGACCCTGTCTATTTTTAAGTCCCTGTTTCGTGCGTGAGTGCATTTGCGGTGCTGCAGAAACACCTCTGCACATCCTGTGGGTGTTTACTCTGAGCAGCCAGCAGCGTGTACGTGGACATCATCTCAGGCACTTACCAGAACAGAAACGTCTGTGGGTTATATAAGACATGAAGGACCTTCACAAGCCTGTGAGAGTGCACTGTTCTCTCGTCCAAATAACTTCTTTTAGGATATGACCGTCTTCGTTTGGGCTCCATACTGCATGTGATTGTATTCCAGGAGGTAAATCAGATCACTGTTGCACCCTTAAGTGATATGGTACTTGGGGGCCCCCAGTCAGATTGCCAAAACAATAAGAGATAATAAGCTCACCTTATAGCATGTAACACCTCCACCAGCACCAACAACAGCTGTCTTTGGATTCGGCATGGACTGGACAAGTTTCTGGATGTAGGCCACATCAATGTTCAGACAGTCTTGCATCAAAGAATTGGTCAGTTGGTTCCAGATTTGGTGGATGCCTTCCCTGGCACAATTCCGAGGAGAATTCCCTGTAGACTGGGATTTCAGACACTGCTGGTAGACCCGTATGACCGTACGCTTCCATACACCTGCAGATTCAGCTGCTTCCTTCACACTATGGTCTTTGGCACGTCCAAATGCAGTCACTCCTTTTAGCCAATCATTAACATCTGCTTTGGAGCCATTTTCCACACATGGAACGAGACATTCCCTGCACTGTAGCACCTCTTCCCAATCTATGGATCCCGTCACTCACACCCCGCAGGTATTTATAGCCCCATTATCCTCATGCTGCACCATCTGCAGGACCCTGAACTTACTACCACCTTTACCACAGGCAAAGGTGACCCATGGTTTGTCTGGTGAGCTTATACTGATAGATCTAGAATAGAACATATAAAGGTAGACAAATATTAAAAAAGAATGAAATGGCCATATATACACCAAATATACATAAACATACTATATAGAATATATATAGTTCAAGTTCACAATAGTGTGCAGTGTGGAGAGCAGTCTGAACTACAAGTCTGAGTCAGGTCTCGAGGGGTGTGAGTCTTTTGAGTTCCTTGAGGTGTCCTAGTCATATCGTGTGTCACAGGGGTTCTAGTCTCAACTGAGTGTCTTTCTGTGGTTTGAGTCCAAGTCAAGTCCTGAGTGGCATCTCAAATATCTGATCCCTGGCGTGTAAGTCGAGTTGCGTGTCCAAGTTGAGACTCAAGACTGTGAATCTAGGTGGAGTCAAGCCAAACCTCTGGTTTCTTAGATTCAAATCCAAATGGACTCTGGATTTGTCTCTGGGGTACAAATCGGTGTCCCTGCAGTGCTGAGAATGATCCACCACCCACATAATACCTGCTCTGTGGTGGTCCTGTGGGGGTCCTGACCATTGAAGAACAGGGTAATAAGGTATACAGAGAAACAGATGGACTACAGTCAACATTGGATTACACATTGGATTGGATGGGACTGAAATGGAAACGTAAGCCAGTTATCCCTCCATCCGCTGATCTTACTTAATGACGTTGTGTTTGCTGTATCACTGTCACTATCAGCTTTTCCCTATACAGCTAAGACTGCAGGTCCGTCACTTCAGTGGACTAGCAGTCGGTTCATTCATTCTGAAAGTCCTTCAACAGTCTATTTGCATCTAAGAAATAGACCTCATAGTCAGTTTGACCGTCAGAAAAATCCCATATACACAAACAAGACAAATCCATAAACATTCCACAGTCGGGCGGAGTGGGCTTGTTCGGACAGCAGTGACGTTTTTCACACCTGATGCCTGACGTCACTGTAGGAGCGGAGAAGAAGCCTTGATTATTGAGATTGGATGTCGTTTCAGTCTGAATGTACTTCAAGCAGACCTCAGAAAACACCAGTATATGCCCCGTGTTTAAGATTTAAGTGCCAGCCCAGATGTTTGGTGGCTTTGGGCATCTTCTTGGAACACACTTTATTTCAATGGTGACCTATAGGTGATCTACAGGTGAACAGGATTATGGTCTGCCTTAGGGTGGCACTGTAGTACTCACCATATACTCACCATAACCTGTCTTCTCTCTAGGTATGAGCGCTGGGTTGGGTTGCCAGGTAGTGCACTTATGCTTATATATGTCTGTGTATTATTCTCTCTAGGTAGCAGCACTGGTCCTTGTTCGGGCAGTGTCTGAACTCAGGGCGAGTTTTAGACTCTAACCTTCTTATACTAGCTGGGAAACATTATCCGACGGAACACTAAGCACAGCTGTAAGTCGCTCTGGATAAGAGCGTCTACTAAATGCCATAAATGTAAATGTAAAGGTAGTAAACTCGTTCACCCAGTTGGTTCATCATCGTCTGGCAACTATAGCTATACATGGGATACCTCTAGAAAACACACTCCAAGATAAAGGTTACCAGGATCAATAAATGATGATAAATTTAGACTGATATGATCAATATTTATTGAGCTACACATACAGAAGTAGTGTCTCTCCCATGTAAATATGTTATATCCCAGCTGGAATTTTTTTAGTTTCTAAAAAAAATGAGAATATTTGACACGTTTCAGCAGGAAATTTCCCAGAACACATTCCCAAAAACATCATCTTCCCTGACCACATCTTCATCTCCGACTACTGCAGTTCAAACACCAAGCCACTGCAAAAAAATGAACTATTGGCAAGTAAAATGAGCTTATATCTATTTGATATCTTAAAATTCTTATTCTGAGATTGCTGTGAGCTGATTTTAAGATTATTTAATTTACTTCCAGATATTTTGACTTGGTTTAGGTGGTTTTTGTAAGCCAAATGCTCTCACTTTATGGGCAGATAATTCGTTTCAAACACGTTTCTGAAAACAAGCAAAATTATCTGCCAGTATAGTGAGAACATCTGGCTTACTAAAATGACTTGAAACAAGTAAAAATATCTGTAAATAATGTTCAATTATTTTACGATAAGCCTGCAACAATCTTAACATGTGAAATATAATGTTTCAACTAGATATAAGATAATTCTGCTTGCCAACATCTCATTTTTTTGCAGCGTAATGTCTTTGTATACACTGGAGAAAATGATTTCTTGGCAAGTAAAATGATCTTATATCTAGCTGATACACAGCTCTGGAAATATTTAAGAGACCACCTCTAAATGATCAGTTCCTCTAGTTGTACAGTTTCTGGGTTTGTGTTGGACCAAAATGATCAGTTCTGTTTGATTCTATACACTACTGGAAACACGTCTCCCAAATTCCAGATCAAATATTGTATTTAGATCTGTTTATTTAGAAAATCACTAATGACCCTCCAGAAGCCTGTTTTTAGAACCATGCTCGCTGTGCATTTCACCCCAGCCACCGCTCGCCAGTCTTTCTGTAGGTCACTTGAGGTCATCTTACGGTGGTTAAGTGACATTGGAATGAGGTGGCGCTCATCACGGTCAGTAGAGAGTGGTTTTGGTCCTCTGCCAGTCTGTAGCTGTGTTGTCCTGTGTGTTTGCTGCTTGACCTTGTTCTTATGAACCAGACGCTCACTGTATCTGCCAGTAAAGCTAGAACCCAACCTTCTGTTCCTCACTAAGAACCTGCTGTACATGTGGAGATACTGATTTAAGAAGAAACTGGAGTGCTCTCTTATTTATTTCCAGAGCTGTATCTTAAAATTCTTATTTGGAGATTGTTGTAAGCTTAAAAATTTGACTTGAAACAACAAAAATATCTGGAATTAAGCGAAATATTCTTATGATAAACCTGCAACAATTATAAAAAGATAAATATAATATATATTAACTAGATGTAAGATAATTTTATTTGGCAATATATCATTTTTTGCAGTGTATAGGTCAGCCCTCCTATTAACTCACCATCTGTGTTTTGGGACAGAGATGAAACCAGGTAATGCATTTTATCAGAGGACCAGCAGGTGGCAGTATCGTTCCAGGAAAGTGAGAGTGGGAGTCAGTCACACACTGCTTCTGTTGCCTTGGGGGGAATTTTCTGAGTGATGTAATAATTTCATCAGGACTATGAGGCCTTCATATGCAGGGCACATTGAAACGAGCCATTCACTCACAATATCCTCTTACACATTCCAGCGTATGAATAAAACCCCACATTCACGGCTGATTTTCATGCAGGGGTCAAGTGTAAAGGTCACTGCGAGCGGAAGACGCAGGTGTTTTGTATCCTTCTCATTTATCCACACGTTTTTGGGATGATTAATCCTTCTTTTCCCTGTCCTCCGACCACACACTGTAAAAGACACACAGCCAGGAGAAGCATAATAGAGCTATATTGACTTTAACTTGTATTTGACCCCGAAGATGATTTGTTTTGTTTTTGGCAAGTGCCTCTTTAGGAATGGATTAATATTTAAAGGACTCATTGACCTTCCCCCCAGTCACTCAGCTGCCTGTGGCCCTGATTTCATATGGAAATGATCAACATTCCTGTATAAATTCCTGTGGCTGTGATGTAAGCAAAGTTATGAGTGTGTATATCGTCGCCGTCCAAAGAAAAACAAGTATCTCCAAAATGCCAACTTTACAGGAGAGGCCAAAAACCTCATTTAATTTGAATGGAAGTCAATGGAACCAGACGTCTTTCCGAGACGGTTTGTCCCATTTCTGTTGGTCCATTCTTCATGAAACGTTCACACAGTGTAAACAGCAGCTGCTGTGTTCAAATGATGCATGGAAGTGAAAATCGACAAAAATGGAGATACATGTTTTTCTTTGGACAGTGACGATATAAGGAATGTGTATACATACGTGTGTATATATAGAATATTGATGATGATGAAACAGTGGAAAGTCTGATAATAACCCTTTCTGTGGGACTATTTTGCAGCTCTCTGCCATGAAGATGTTGATAAACAACCACTTTTTATGCCTGAACTTCCTCAAAACGTTCATGAAACAGCGTTTTAGACAGCAGGCGGCGTATGAGTAATGATTTCATGCCATCCCTTACAACAATAAGTTTATACAAGTGTGTTAATACAGTATTAAACTTCTGTTAAACTAGAAATATGTGACTGTGCTTTCAGTTTAGCTGTGTTGTACTTATCAGTGAAATACTAAACACAATTCTGCTTAATGATGCTGGGCTCATACTGACAAGTATACAGAAAAGTCTATTAAAGTAGATTTGGCCTATACTTGTACTTAATCTTTTGATGGAGAGAAAAAAATCATTCCGATTTGTTTTGCCTTGTGCCTAAATACATCTAGCACAATATTAGTTTGGAAATTCGGATTTATAAAGAATACAGATATGTTCCTATTCCTGAGTACATCTCGTTTTTGTATGTGTAGTCCATTTGTAAGTCTACTGAAAATAAAGTGGTTGGTGTGGCTCAGTGGTTAACACCACTACCCACCAGAGAGCTACCACCCCATGTGGGAGATGGGGGTTCGAATCCCAGTCTAGGTAGCAAATGCTGAGCTACACCACTAAGAGTCCTTGGGCATAACTCCTAACACTGCACTGGCCTACCTGTAATACAAATAACCTTGTAAGTTGCTCTGGATAAGAGCATCAGCTAAATGCCTAAATGTGAAGTTAAAGGTGTCACCCTTTCAGGTTCACCCTCTGCCTCCGATCCCCGGAACTCCGTGTCCAGAATCTGCCACCCGATGACATCACTGTCACATGTCCCTCGCCCACCAATCCTGTCTCGTTTCCTCAATCGGGATCTCCTGAGTTCTGATTTTACACACCTGTTAATCATTAACTCTGTTTGCTTATATAGGGCTTGGCTGCCTCTCAGTCTTCGCGAAGTATTGCCAACTCCTGTTGCATGCGGAGCTGTCGATCCTTGTGATCCTTATTCCGACTTCCTGGTTTCCGGCACCGTTTGATCTCTGGTTCGTTCCTTCTCTTTTGCCCTCTAATTTTGGCTGCCCTATTCTGATTGCTTATTTGGTTTTTGACTTCTACCTTTGCCCGTCCCCTGTACTATGTTCGCTTGGATTCTGTTTTTGAGCCTGACTGTTAACTTGTTAATAAAACCCAGCTTCGCTTTTAGCCCAACGTGTGTCAATCTGACTTGTGTCTGGCGTGTGAAAAGGTGTATTTTAAGAATAAAAATAAAACCTACATCAAAAACTAGTCGTATACTTGAAAGTGCAAAAATAATGTATACGTAGTAAACTACAAGTATTATGTCAAGCTTATTTAAAGAAAACCTACAAGTACAACCTACAGTTTAAAAACTACGAAACTATTAAAAGTGTACTTTCGTAAAGTAAAAGCAGTTTAAAAACTAAGACACTAGTAGTTTACTGAGAGTAAATACTTAAAAGTGTACAATCATAAACTAAAAGCTGTTTAAAACTAATAAACTAGTCATTTAAAATATACTTTTATACACTAAAAAGTGGGATAGAAGTATAGAACTGGTTAACTAATAAACAGTAATAAACAGTGTATTTATAAGATTATTAACCTTTAGTAAAGCTGCAGTACAAAATAAAACTTGTAAACTAGTGTACTCAAAGTTTACCACTCTTACACCCAAAGTACATTTAAAGTCTACTTTCAAAAACTACACCGTGGCTCATTTAGTCCCAAGAAGTATTGAAATAGTACAGTAACATGTTACTACTAGTGCATTGATATTAGTATACTCACTACATAAAGTATACTTGGGAAATATACATATACATATACTGTACTTTAGATTACTTAATAAAATGAACTTAAGAAATACTGTTTTGTAAGGGATAACATTCTGTGAGGGAGCTTCTAGAAGCATCAAACTCTTCAGACGTCGAGTTCCCTGTGAACACTTCTGACTCTGAGCTGTAGATGCTCTGATGTTTGACCAGAAGGTCAAGCCTGTGAAGCTATTAAGCTTCCTCGTCGGTAGAATTCAGTCCCAGCTGAAAGAGGCCAAAGCCCCTGACCTCCACACCTCGGCTGGATAAACAGATCTGTGGAAACCTGCAGAGCGGCCATGAGAGCAGAAAGCCAATGAAGCACCAGAAGCTCCTTCAGGCCGACACAGCAAATACTCCACACATCCTTAAAGCCTCTCCAGCAAAGTTCTCCCTCAAAGACAGCCCGCTTTCGTTTAGCTCTGTGTTGAAATGCAAGGAGAACATTTGAGCTCAAGCAATAAAACAGAACTTTCTGTTTGAATACATATACGGGCTGTTCTGTTCTTCAGCCTGAAGAAGCCTTTCATGATGCAAGGTACCCTTTAATCAAAGGCTCTTATTAAGTGTTCATGGTCCATATAGAGACACTGGTTATACTAAAGAAGAAGAAAAGAACCTTCGTTTTTGAGTGTGTCGGTAGTATCCTTAGTATCCAGTAACTGCATGGACAATAGTGCGGAGTGGCCGAGTTACTCAGTTATAGGAGTGAGAGTATGGAGCCTGGAGTGGTCAGCAGCTCTTGGTCATTTAAGAGGTTCAGTACATATATGCTATTACCTTAGTTTGAGCCTTTTTATTAACATTCATAGAAATAAACACGACATAAAGGATTCTTTAGAGGGATTCTATGGAATAACAACGTTTGGTTGCAACAAATTGCATAAGTTGGTTTTCAAATGAGGGGGTTGAGACATGGGGTATTCCAAAGCCAGCAAAGAGGCAAGGATCAAAAACACAGGCAAGATAAACAAACAAAACAAGACTTAGAATTCTCATTTTGAGATTGTTGTAAGCTCATTTTATGATTATGTAATCTCCAGACATTTTACTTGATCTCATTAATTTAATAACCCAAATGCTCTCACTATACTGGCATACCATTTTGCTGATATTGAAATAAACCAAATTATGTGCCAATATAATGAAAATGTTAGGCTTACTAAAACCACTTAAATCAAGTAAAAAAAAATCTGGAAATAAGTTATATAATTTAATAATTAGCTTACAATGATACTGTAGAAATGAGAATTTTAAGATACACTCATCACCGAAAATAAAGGAGTGAACCATCAGGAATGAAACTTGGTGGGTAGGTTTGATATCGTGAGACATGCCAATGATTCAGGTTTCACGCTTGGATGTGCATGTGACGTAAGCATGCGTAAGGATGCGTCTCATCGCTGTACCTGACTGACTATATAAAGTCGTTCTAACATCCTTTGCGAGTGAAGTATGTGCCTCAGAGGAGAGTTCAAAAGCAATTCCAGCAGTTGGACGAATTGGAGAGGTGTTGCATCGTAGGGCCTCGGGAAGCGGGACGGTCTTATCGACGTATTGCGCACCATACGAGTCATGTAGATATTACCATAGCATGCTATTGGTGGCAGTGGATAGAAGAAGGCAGGTGCCAGCAACATGAAGGATCTGGGAGACCTACAGGAACCATGGAGAGAGAGAACCAACAAATTGTCCAACATGTGCAGAGTGACCCAACAGCCATGACTGAGGACATTTGGCGAGCAGTGATGCCCTCCATGAATCCTGTTAGTGCAGCACCATTGGCAGACGGCTTCACCACACAGCACTACATGCACTCAGACCGTTACGACGACTGACCTTAACACCACGTCAACGTCACCAAAGACTGCAATGGTGTCGTGCCAGACTGTCATGGAGTGACTCAGAACGACAGCGGGTCATCTTCAGTGACGAGTCCCGCTTTGGTTTTGGTGGAGACGACCAACGAATCCGTGTGTGGAGGCACCGTGGTCAGCACCAAGATGAACGGTTTGTTGTCACACGTCCAGAAGGCCTGGTGTCACTCCACCTCCACCCCTACCACACCATCTGCAGGAACTGTGTGAGGATATTCAAGATGCATGGGATGGATTATCACAGGACACCATTAGGAACCTCTACAGCTCCATGCCATCTGGCGTGTTGGGTTAGCAAACATGGCGGCCCGACGCCATACTGAGAGACAGACTTCTGTATGTGTAGCTCAGTAAATATTGATCATATCAGTCTAAATTTATCATCATTTATTGATCCTGGTGACCTTTATCTTCCTTCCCAATAGCACTGCAGTCCCACACTCCCATCTGGGTGTGACAAATAAAGGGGTAGAAATACACAAGGGCTGTCTAGGAACACCAACAATGGAGGAGGAGCCACAAACTAGGCACAGGTGAGTGGCATGGCAAGGGGGCGGAGACAGGGAGGAGCAACAACCAAAACAAGAGCACATGGCAAGAACAGACAACAAGGGAAGTAAAGATCAGAAATCAGTGAAAAGCTTCTTTTATATGGGAATAATTCATCCAGTGAGGGAGTTTAAAAGGGTCCATGAGCTGCAACAGGGCTGCAATCGAGTGTCTTTGAAATCTCTGCGAGCCAAATATGTAAATGTGTTATTTGTCGTCTCATTAAAAGTGTGTTATAATATGTATAATGATACATATTCAAACAACGTCTAGCATGTTTATGGCTTAATGAGGCTGAGCTGTTGATGACTCATGAGGAGTGTGTGGAGGGGTCTTTTGGAAGACAGACGCTCTCACAGACAGATCTGACGTGCTCATTTAATGATGGATTCATGTATTTTTAAGCTATTACTTGTTTCTTTTAGCCACATATCGACCGAGTGAGCAGTTCAAAAGTGCAAGATAAACACGAATATCAGAAACACGGTGAGCGTGAAACCTCTCGTTATCAAAGCGCATAGTAAACAGGCTTACAGACAACATAAACAAAGAGCTATAAGGTTATGAATAAGGCAAATAATGAAAATGGAATAGCGTTTAAACATTCAGGTTATGGCTTGTCCAGCATTCGAACACTCGGCTGGTGAATGGTTCACAGTGTTCTAGTGTATTCCACATATAACAGTGATACAAACTTGCATATCATTTCAAATGATGCTCAAACGTCCAAAGCAGGAATTTCACCAGTATCCCACCATTTCTGTACAACTGTATGAGAGTGGGGGTTGGTGTGAGATGGTTCAGGTGTTCTTTACAGTGGTGGTGGTGATGGGAACCAGGGGTCTCCATGTCTACAACACACATAGAGACACTTTATTTACTATCTAAACCATCAGTGAACCTACACGTGTCTACTGAGTGTTTATATATGGAATGTTGATGATGGGAAAATAGTGGGAAATCTAAAGAAAATAAGTAGACTTTGGGGAGTATTTAGCCTCACAACACCCTGCATGTATCCCTCCACCGTGAATGGAATTTGGAAACAACCCAGGTAAAAACGAAGTATATTTTACTAGAATAACTAATAATAATAATAATAATAATAGAATAACTAATAAGAAAAGTACTTCAATATCAGCAAGTACATTTTAAGCATATGATTGTTTTGTGTGCTCAATACGGGTTCAATATATATACATATATATACACACACATAAATGAAGAACGAAACTTTATGGGTAGGTTTCATATCATGAGATATGCGAATGATTCAAGTTTCATGCTCAGCCGCACGTGTAACGCAAGCAAGGATGGGCCTTATCGCTGTCTGACCTGACTGACCCAACAGCCACGATTGCTGACACTAAGTGAGCAGTGATGGCCTCCATGAGCACCAGTGGCAGACAGCTGTGCGATGCAGGACTACATGATGCATGCAGACCGTTACAATGACTGTCCTTAACACCCCGTCAACGAGTGACTCAGAATGGCAGCGGGTCATCTTCAGTGACGGGTCCCGCTTTTGTCTTGGTGGAGATGAGCAACGAATCCGTGTGTGGAGGCACCGTGGTCAGCAGTAAGATGAACCGTTTGTTGTCACGCGTCACACGTCCAGAAGGCCTGGTGTTGCTCCACCTCCACCCCTACCGCACCATCTGCAGGAACTGTGTGAGGATATTCAAACTGCATGGGATGGATTATCACAGGACACCATTAGGAACCTCTACAACTCCATGCCGAGACGTCTGCCATGTTGGGTTAGCAAACACGGCGCCCCGACACCATACTGAGAGACAGACTTCTGTATGTGTAGCTCAATAAATATTGATCATATCAGTCTAAATGTATCATCAGTTATTGATCCTGGTAACCTTTATCTTCCTTCCCAACAGCACTGCAATCCCACACCTCCTTCTAGGTGCAGCTATACTTTTGATGACGAGTGTAATTAGATCCATTATGTTGGATCTCTTTGATATTGATATCTTAATGTTATTAGATGTTTGTTTTTTAGGTGTTGTTGTATTTACTGTTATTCATATGCATATCAAATTCACTTCAGGGCGATAAAGGTTTCAATTCAATTCAGTTCAGTTCCTTCTTAAAGCTCAGGCAGGGCCGGAAGCGCTTCCTACCCTCTATAGAAAGCATTCCCACCACCCGCATCACAGTCTGGTACAGCATCTGCACCGTATCAGACCGTAAAACCCTCCAGATGGAGCTGAAATTGGCCCAGGTCGTCAGTGGGTTACCACTGGGTTACATGAAACACTGTGCGGGGAGGGTGCGCACTTTCATCAGGGACCCAACACTGCAGTCTGGACCAGGCTACTGCCATCTGGCAAATAGTACTGGAGCATCCTCTCTGTACCGGCCTCCTAAAACCACCAGGTCTCTCAGGCTGCCTTACTTACAGCTACATCTTCCTTTTCCCCTACACAGTCACCCGTTAACCCCTTAATGAGCAATTTACATGCATTTAATAATCCAATAATAATCCATAATCTGATTTCTGCAGTATAAGCGGTCGTGTAAACAGCATATTCCCTTTTCGTACATCAGATTAAGCCCCGGGAATGCGTGTATACCCCTTACTCTCATTTCTTTCTTTGTTCTCAGTCTGCACACGTGCAAAAACACATGGCAGCACCAGAAACAAACATATAGCGTTTAATACAGCAGGATATGGCAACCGAGCGCTTTTGAGTCTTCTAAATGATTTACGCTCATATTTCCCAGTAAAATGACTCAATGTTTGAAAACCAGCTCCAGCATAAAGATTAGGTTTTATGTTAGGTCCATGTCATGTCTTATAAAAATGAAGTATATTTTAAAGTAATAGAAAAGTACTTTAATAACAGCAAGTACATTTCAAGCATATGACTGTTTTGTGTGCTAGATACAAGTGCAATACGTTTATTCAGAAATTCCTCTTGACTTCTGATATGCACTTTTCCACTCATCATCAAGAAGAAAGAACAGCTGCAGCCAGAAGGAATCAACTGACAGGTATGAAGCTTGGTGGGTAGGTTTGACATCGTGAGACATGCTAATGATTCAAGCTTCACACTCGGCCGTGCATGTGATGTAACCACATTGGTCTCATTGCTGTACCTGACTCACCCAACAGCTACGTTTGCAGACATTCAGTGAGCAGTGATGCCTCCATGAGTCATCCTGTTAGTGCAGCACCATTGGCAGATGGCTGTACCATGCAGGACTACATGCTCACAGACCGAAACCACATGCTTACAGACAAAATCTGATTTTCTGCAGTTATCGAAATATTAAGAGCATGTAAAGGCCCTAGACATCTATATCTATTCCATGCCATGTGCTCCATAACCTTCTTCAACCTTTCCTGAACACAAATCACATTTCCAAATGACTGGTGCTTGTGGAGGTGTTACACTGTAAGGTATGTTTCAGTCACAGGAGGCTGTTGAGTTTCTATATATTGTAATAATTAATGCAGTGCAGGGGGGTCAAGGGGTCCGTTAGCTGCAACAGGCTGCAACCAAGCAGCATCTTTGAAATCCCTGCGAGCCGAATATGTAAATGTGGTATCTGTCGTCTCATTAAGAGTGTTTTATAATATGTGTAATGATATTTATTCAAATAACATCTAGCGGGTTTATTGCTTAATGAGGCCGAGCTGTTGATGACTCATAAAGAGTGTGTGGAGGCTGATATGAATATATATACTGAATGAATGAATATATAAATATATATTTAGTTTTTTAGATATAGCAATATATATATATATATATATATATATACATACACACACATACATGTACATATATATATATATACACACATACATGTACATATATATATATATATATATACATACAGTATATCATATACCATATCAGAGCTCTTTCCACTTGACACATATGAAAAAAAAACATATATATATATATATATGTTTTTTTTTTTAGATATACCTATATGTACACAGTATATCATATATCATATCAGCTCTTTCCACATATGAATTCATTAAACAATTATGATGAATTATGATGATTCAAGTTACTAATCAAAAACCAAGGGACTAAACATTGAACACCTGTGGATTTTCAGTGTTATGTTTGGATATATGATCAAATATTATTAAAGACTGAAATTACAAAATCAGATGAAACTATGGACATTTGTTGTTTTGGACCTCCTGTAAAGTCAGTAACGCCAGTCAGATATGTCAGTAACGCCTCTTTAGTTCTAAGCCTTCGCAATGTAGTATATTAAAATTATGTATCCTAGCTGTGGAACTCATACTATCATTATTAGTACACGGTATATACTGTATGTAGTCAGTGGTATTACTGTGTAGTGCACTATTGAGACACAGCCACATTAGTTTTGCAGCTCCAGTGCAAAACTACACAAGGGATCGAACGAGTCTTAACCAGTCGACTACACACGAGGTAACTGGAACTGCCAGAAAAGAGTGCAACTAAGGAAAGAACGAGAGATGAATAGATGACACATAGAGGAGTGCAGGCCAGGATGGCTGTGGATGAGAGTTTGGGGATCTGCCCTGAGTGAGTACATGCAGTTTGGTGACTGCAGGCTAAAAGAAACAATAGGTTTGAATGGAGGTGAAAATGAATAGGACTCTGTGGGAGGAACGAGGGATGAATAAACGACACATAGAGGAGTGGAGGTCAGTATGGCCGTGGATGAGAGTTTGGGGATCTGCCCTGAGTGGGTACACACAGTTTGGTGACTGCAGGCTAAAAGAAACAATAGGTTTGAATGGGGGTGAAAATGAATGGTACTCTATGGGAGGAAAGAGGGATGTTGGGAAAAAAGACAAACAGACGAGTGCAGGTCAGACCAACATTGAATTTGTGTTCGGGGGTCCAACCTGAGATGGTGTGTGTGATACGGTGTCTGTTGGTCAAGCAGAATTACAGTACATGGACGTGCGCTTTTCCACTCCATTCATTCTTAATGGGAAAAAAAATTGGAATTTAAGGAAGTTTTTTGAAAAATCGTACGTCGGATCAAAAAGCTGTATATAAGCACACCCTTCCTGATCAGCCCGAACATTTCAGAGCTAGAACAGTGTCAGTATCTGGAATTTTTGGCCAAATGATTCCAATGTTCCATTGCTTACATCTCTGGTAACTCTGTGGAGGAACGTTCCCCCTGTTATTCCCTCCTGCTCACTGGATATGACCGCAAAGTGAACTCTGACTTTGACTGTGTTCATGAAAGCGGCCCATAGTATCATTATTACAGTGAACGCAGGTACCATTGCTGATCTCTCTCTTCCTCTCTGTCACCATTCATTACTATTTCCCTCACTCGCCGTTTAGCCAGCCGCCCGGTGGCTCTGTGATGAGCCTGGGCCTCTGGAGCTCGTTCCAGCAAAGACATAGGGCAAAACGGGCCGTGCGGCGTGTCCTGCCAACAGGCTAATTAAATCAGGGCTGAGTGTCTTTCTTTGGTGGAGGTCGGCGGGGGGACACGCTCTGTCTGGCTCTGGGGCAGAAGCAGACGTATGTTAGTACTGTGAGGAACTGGAGGGCAAGAACCAGCATGACTGTATTCCTCTCCATGACATCAACCCCTCCAAACAGGTTTATAGTGGCTGCTTCTGATGGTTCTTTTTTATGGAGCTTCAAAGCTGACATAAGAATTTGAATCTGAATTTTGTGAATTTGAATGTTATATTTATGGGCCTTTGACAAATGTAAAATATGTATAATTCATACGTTTTATTTTATAGTGTTTGGTTTTGTGTGTTTTGAACTTGTGAGGTGGTGAAATTTGCTGTTGAGAAAAATATGTTTTGGAAATTACAAATTGTTTATGGTTAAAATTAAGAGTTTTGAATCAGAGAGATTTGAATTTCTGGATCTGAATTTTTTTCAGTTCAAACTGATCAATTGCCCCATTAAATATTTCAGGTTTATTAAATTCCCATACATATAATCCCACCCTCAAAAGGAGGACATCATAAAGGAACAGAATTAAAATCATAACCTAACCTATATAACACATACGTGATGCTTTACTCGCCTAATTGGGTGGAACAGATGACATTCGTGAGTCAGATGGAAGCTTAGCATTTAGAGGGCTGACCTGCGGTTAGCTGGTAGGTGAGTCACAATGTCACATGACCTTGTTAAACCAATGAAATGCAAGGCAGGTCTTTTGACACATACATGAGCCAAGGCCACATAATGTTGTTAGCGAGTGAACATTTCAAGTAGTTCATCCCGACAACACGACTAATAGGCGTCCGTCCAGGTACTGCGCCAGACGGAAGACTGGGAGTTAAAAAAACGGACTGTCCGGCCTAAAACTGGACCACCCTAGCTCTCAGCCTGCTTCAGCCAGAGAAATTGGCGGCGGGTAACACTGGGGAGCTAAACGCAGCCCACTCCCAGTATAAATGTGGGTGTAGTGATTGTAGTGGGGTGTGTGTTCATCAGAATGAGCCCCAGAAAGTTAAAATATTCAGGTCTGAAGATTAATAAAAGATGAACTCGCTTTAGAGGATCAGTTTTAGAGTGAAATAGCCGAGGGGAGCTAACAGCTAGGCTAAATGTATTTCAGGTGAACTGAGCAGCGTTAGCAGCAGCTAGCTCTAAACAGTGGATACAGTAATAACAGCTCTGAGGTAAATGTGAGGTAACTGGTCATGTGACTGTATTAGTATACTACACTGTAGGTCAGAACTTGTTACTGTACTGTGTACTACACACAGGGGGCGTATATAGTGTGCAGAACATACTACTGTAGTATACAGTGTGCAGTATAGTATAGCCATTTCGAATACAGCCATTCTCTCTCCGGTATGGAGACTGTGTGCTCGGCCCCCCAGCCAGGCCACACTAGTTACATTTACTCAAGTACATGTACTTCAGTACAATACTGATGGATTAGTATCTAGAGAGTAGTAATACTCAATAGTGATACTTCTACTTCTGTTCAAGTACATTAGTGAGTAAAGGCATCTACTTCATACTCAGTTACATTTCAGATGTTTATAATTACTTATTAATTTACTTTCTTGAGTTTAATTTTATTCTGTTTAGTTGTTGACAGCATCTGTTCTGCTCTGTGATTGGTCAGATTTCCTCCTTTGGAGCTTTAGCATTTCATTTTACACCAGCATAATAAATACATGGGAAAGCCGAGTGCAGACTTCCTGCGCTGATAGATGCTGGATTTATAATAATAATAATAAAAATAAATAAATAAATAAATAAATATGAATACATGTTTATTTATAGGGCACCTTTCATAGCATTGGCAGCTCAAAGTGCTTTACAGACAGTTGACATCAGTAATGGGGGAGGAATCACTACTACTAATAACAAGAAATAAACATATACACATATACACATACACACATATACATAAATATACCGCACATACAGATACATGTATTTACACACACATACACGTACATATACATACACATACATTTATACACACATACATATACACACACACCCATACATACATACACATACCTACATGCATATACACAGAGACACATACATACATATAAATACCATGTTAATGTAGTCTTAACTAAAAGCTGAGTTAAAGTGATACGGGTTCAGGTGTGTATTAATAGTGAGCACTGAGCTTGACCGTCTAATAGAAGCTGAACCGAGTTCCACAGTTTAGAAGCAGAGTAACTGAGAGAGTCTCTCCATGTTTCCTGGATTTTAACAGGAGGTGTTTGCAGAAGGCCAGCGTCTGTAGATCTAAGATCACCAGCTGGAACACAAACAGAGAGACGTTCTGTGATGTAAGCAGGTGCTAGATTATTCAGAGCCTTATAACCCAGCAGCAGAACCTTAAACTCTGTTCTAATAGGTACAGGTAGCCAGTGCAGCTCTTTCAGAGCAGGAGTGATATGAGCTCTCTCTTCTGTTTCTGTTAGGATCCAAGCTGCTGAAGAAGTTCCAAGAAGCTCCACAGCAGTTCTGTAATATAATACTCAGACCTGATGCTGTTGGTCAGTTGGGCCAGATTTGGTGGATGCCTTCCCTGGCATGGTTTTACTGGTTGTTCCAAGTAGGGGATTAAAATCTGGGGATTTTGCGGGCCAGTCCAGGTGTGTGAATGTTCCTGAATGTTCATCCGGCCAATCAGTCACATTTGCAGCCCTGTGAACGCGGGAATGGTCATCTTGGAATACAGGGATAGGAATGTTCCTCGGTAAGATGTTGAGCTAAAGGTAAGACCTGGTTGTTCCAGCAGCTCAATGTAGGCGCTGTGCTTCACATTTACTGTTACTCTAATCAAAGAACCCATTTCCACACGACTGACCCCACCCAGAACATCACAGGGGGGACTCATTTGGAGTCTGGGGGGCTTATGGAGGTACTTATGTTTACTTGTGTCAGTATTTTACCGTTTTACTGGAGTACTGTAGGCTTGTGTTTGTCCGCTAACCTGT
>CM067477.1:37690012-37708306 GCA_034552555.1 Semaprochilodus insignis
TCACCTTCTGGTTTTAGGAGTTCTTCAGGCGAGCAACGTCAATAAACCGGTGGGAGCAATCGGTAATTAAACACGGTTATTGCCATCTATTAACCGGAGCAATCTCGGGAGAACTTTCTCTGGAGATGAAGGAGGGTGCCGTCTGCGGATGGAAGCCTTTTTAACAGACCTGGTTTTCTGCTCCCTTCGGGTGTGCCAATGGAGCAGCCAATACTTCACACACCAGTACGTCTAGCATCTAAAAATAAGCTTCTCCGTGTGGTGGGCTTTGATGGATAGTGTGCTGGAGTTTTGGGCTAAACCAGCTTAAATGAAGTGTTTTTTCCGGGAGTTGCTCAGGTGGCTACATTTCTGCGCCGCTCGGAGAGTGGAAGTGCGTTTGCAGGAAGCCGTTCATTAATAATCATTGCAGATGTTCATTTGCAAATGCTGAACTGAGCAAACAAACCCTGATCTCCCAGCGAGGGGTGAATCTTACCCAACGAACCTCCAGCCTTCCCGGGGTTTATAGCTCTGTGTAAACGCATTTTCATGTAGACACAGGGAAATGGTTTATGGGTGATCCAGGCTCAGAGAGGAGCCGATGCGGCTACAGTTCTGTGAATGTGTGGTGTGGTGTCAAAGGCTTTGTTTCTCAGATCCGGTCTATGGAGACGACCGTCCACACGGTGATTAGCAAATGATCAGCTTTGATTTGTCTGTCCAAACATCACCAGTCTATCTAGCACTTCAGTCAATCTAGATTTGATATTGTTGTTGTTTGTTGCATTGCAGGTGATGCAAAGGACACACTGAAATCGGATTTGAGCATCCAGCAATCTGTAAAAATCTGATTGGAATCTAATTAGCAGAAATCAGATTTAATGTGGTTTCCTGCTGTTCAGACAATCAAAATCAGTCTAGATGCAATCTGGATATCCCAAAAATTGGATTTCATGTAGTTTCCTGCTTTCCAGACAATCAAAAATCACATGGGATACAATTTAGATGTGTCAAAAATCAGATTTAATGTGGTTTCCACCTTTCCAGACAACTAAAAATCAGCCAAGAGACAATCTGGATATGTTAAAATCAGTCTGGAAGCGTTCTGGATATGCCAAAAAATTCATGTAGTTTCTTGCTTTCCAGACAAAAATCAAAAATCAGTCGGGATACAATCTAGATATCCCAAAAATCGGATTTAATGTGGTTTCTTGCTTTCCAGACAGCCAAAAATCAGTCAGGATACAATCTGGATATGCTGAAAATTAGAGAGAATGGACTGAATGTGATTTCTTGCTGTCCAGACAATCAGAAGTCTTGAGTATACATGAGTATTTTTAATTGAATATATATAAACATGTTTATTGTTTCATGCACATGCGTAAACTGATTAAATTGTGATAATGTTATTCATTTTGCTGATCTAAAAATGTCTGAGTGTTTCAGACTTATAACAGTTTCACTGGCTTCACATCAGTTAAATCGTCATTTTAATTCACTGCTAGGCTGAACTAGGTTCTAATTATAACAAATTCATACCACATTGTAGATCCGTGATCATAATACACATCGATGACATGCAGCCCAGATGCAGGAATAGTCGCTGTAACTTGAGTACAAACAAGCGGTACCAGGTTTAGCTGGTAACGTGGTGTTCCACACTGTTTAATCCACGTCCCACACGTCGCCTCTCGCGTCTCTGGTTTAGTTCTCACCCCCTTCTCCAAACTCCTGAGATATTGGGATTTGATCCGTAGGTTCCCCCATACAGAAAGCTAATTCTGAGCAATAGAGCCTAGTTACAGTAGCTAAGGGAGGGGGCGGGGTAAGAGGCAATCTGAGTGGTGACTGATATCCTTCTTAGAGTGCTTGGAAAATGCTGTACTAAGTTCCTTGCGGGTGACGGAATAACGTGGTACATTTTGCTGCCCTGGCTGAAGTGTCGCCTATGTGGATGCGCCTGCTTGGAGGTTACATTGCTGGTTCGTTTGAGAGTTATTGTGCTTGTATGTGCAGGTTCAGCCAGTAGCTTGCAGTAAGCAGCCCAAAATGCTAAAGGGCCCCTGGGAATTCTGCCAGCTCTCCCGATTACCCACTCCAGCACTGCTCACAATGCAACAAACAACAGCAATGTCAAATCCAGAGTGATGGAAGTTCTGGGATTGGCTAAGTAGTTACTACCACCACAGTAATCCATGCAGATAGATTGGTAGTGTCTGGACACACACATCCAATCCGATTGCTTGCAATCTAAGAATCAAATCCGATTTGTCTGCATTTGGAACACAGCCTGCTGGCCCAAATCCAGCCCGATTCCAATTGGATGCACCTCAGTATGGATACTTTGGAGGCTCAGATCAGATTTCAAAGTGTCTTTTGTGTCACTTGCAGCGCAACAAACTTTGATAATGATGTGAAATTACGGAATTAACGGGAATCAAGAAGAGCCCGGGAATATATCACAGGGGTTCATATAGATCCTTCTCCTCTTCTTGGACTACTTGGTGTTACTACAGAATACAGAATATTTAAAAAATCAGGCAGGATTTAATTGATTTAATGTGGTTTCTAGCCTTCTAGAAATTCAAAAATCAGCCTAGTTACAATCAGGATATGTTAAAATCAGTGTAGATGCAATCTTGATACCCCAAAAATTGGATTTCATGTAGTTTCCTGCTTGCCAGACAATTAAAAATCACACGGGATACAATTTAGATGTGTCAAAAATCAGATTTAATGTGGTTTCTACCTTTCCAGAAAATCAAAAATCAGCCTAGATACAATCTGGATATGTTAAAAATCGGATACAATATGGTTTATTGCTTTCCAGACAGCCAAAAATCAGTCTGGATGGAATCTGGATATCCCAAAAATCAGATTTAATGTGATTTCTTGCTGTCCAGACAATCCAAAGTCTGCGTATATGTGAGTATGTTTAATTGAATATACAGCTCTGGAAAAATTCAAGAGACCACCTCAAACTGATCAGTGTCTCTAGTTGTACAGTTTCTGGGTTTGTGTTGGACCAAAATGAGCAGTTCTGTTTTATTCTATACCCTACTGGAAACACGTCTCCCAAATTCCAGATCAAATATTGTATTTAGATCTGTTTATTTAGAAAATCACTAATGACCCTCCAGAAGCCTGTTTTTAGAACCATGCTCGCTGTGCATTTCACCCCAGCCACTGCTCGCCAGTCTCTCTGTAGGTCACTTGAGGTCATCTTACGGTGGTTAAGGGACATTGGAATGAGGTGGCGCTCATCACGGTCAGTAGAGAGTGGTTTTGGCCCTCTGCCAGTCTGTAGCTGTGTTGTCCTGTGTGTTTGCTGCTTGACCTTGTTCTTATGAACCAGACGCTCACTGTATCTGCCAGTAAAGCTAGAACCCAACCTTCTGTTCCTCACTAAGAACCTGCTGTACATGTGGAGATGCTGATTTAAGAAGAACCTGGAGTGGGCTCCATACATTTCAAAGTGATTTCAAAGTGTCTGTTGTGCAACAAACTTTGATAACGATGTGAAATTACAGAATTGCTGGGAATCAAGAAGATTATTTATTTAATATATTACAGGGGTTCACACAGACCCGACTCCTCTTATTGGACTACTTGGTGTTACTACAAAATGCCCGTCTTTGTGTAGTAGCCAGTCTGATACAAGAGCATCTGCTTCTCTTATAGCAGGATGCTGAATTCTATTAAACGGGAACAGAAGTATGTCTACTCTGGTGGGCACGGGATGCAAGATGGTATCAGGTATATACTGCAAGGTTCAAATGATAAGTTTCAGTCTCGTTGGAAGCCTTGTCTATCTTATGTGGATAGCCTTGCCCTCATGCCCATTTGATAATATACATGTTTATATATTTATATACCTGCAGATTGTTTAATTTTTTGATTCTGTATAGATTTCTCCATCTACCTTGTTAATATGTGCTGACCCCTCCCCCCCCTTCTTTTCTCTGGATTTGTTCTTTTTTTCTGTTATCTTAGTCTTTGTGTTATACATCATTTTATTTTTTATTTTTTTGTAATTTATAGTACAAATCTCTTATTTGCAAAACCTGAGAAAGCAATAAAAATAGCCTGCTCAAAAAGAAGAGCCCGGAACGAGTGGTAAACCTCCGTCTCTCCTGCTTCCGATATGAAAGCCGCGTCACCAGTGCGCCTAGGTAGTTACTAACCCCCATGTCACTACCACAGCAATCCATGCAGATAGATTGGTAGTGTCTGGACACACAACTCCGATCTAATCACTCGCAGGAGATCTAAACTAATCCGATTTGTCTGCATTTGGAACGCAGCCTGCCAGCCCAAATCTGATTTTTGGCATATCCAGATTGTATCCAGTTTATTTTTGATAGTCTGGAAAGCAAAGAAACAAATCCTATTAGCCTGCTGCATTTGGAATACCGCCTGCCAGCCCAAATCCGAAATCAGATTTTTGCTAATCGGATCCAAATCACATTTGAAGGTGGTTTGAAATGCGATTCCAATCAGATTTTTGGGGATGCATTTCTGATCGTATTTCAAGGTGTCTTTTGCATCACTCGCAGCGCAAGACACATTGGTGACGATGTCAAATCCAGACTTACGGAAATGCTGGGGAGCACAGAAGAGTTGGGAACCACTGTGAGTTCGGAGGGCGAGATAATGCACCTCAGTCTCTCCGGCTTCCACTCAGGAAAACCACGTCACCAGCGTGGCTACGTACTTACTGACCCCCATGTCACTACCACAGCAGCACATGCTGATAGATGGGTGATGTGTGGACACGCAAATCCGATCCGATCACAGGTGGACAGTCGTCTCGGAAGATCTGATTTGAGAAACCCTGTGTGTCTGCGGTCTGAACACACAGCCTTGAACCCCTTGAACATGAAGACCAGCCAGCTGCAGTTTGTGTCCAGCTTATCTCCAAATATCAGCAAATCCTCCCTCTGCTGGTGAACCTCACCCTCATAGGGAAAGTCAGGAGAGGGAAAAACAAGCAGTGCCTACACTCGTATGCAAATCTGACATTTCGGCTGGTTGCAGGTGGAGGAACTGTTTGCTGTAGATACAGTAGGCACTCGTGTTGGTGCTGAGGAGGCAAAGGTGAGATGCGGGTGCTTCCCCTTAGCCGTTCATGAATTATTAGGACTCACTTTAGTGGAAACATATGTGCCTTGTATGAACTGCTACGGTTTGGGCAGTGAAGTCCAGCCCATAAGATCGGAATTAGACAAAGGGAGTCCCCCGACTGAAATGTACCTACCAGCACCACCACCAATAACAGCTGTGACTGGATTTGGCATGTACTAGACAAGTTTCTGGATGTAGCCACATCAATGTTCACACACACTTACATCAAAGAATTGGTCCAGATGTGGTGGACGCCTTCCCTGACACAATTCCGAGGAGAATTCCCTGTAGACTGGGATTTTAGCCACTGCTGGTAGACCCGTATGACCGTACGCTTCCATACACCTGCAGATTCAGCTACTTCCTTCACACTATGGTCTTTGGCACGCCCAAATGCAGTCACTCCTTTTAGCCAATCATTAACATCTGCTCTGGAGCCATTTTCCACACATGGAACGAGACACTCCCTGCACTGTACCACCTCTTCCCAATCTATGAATCCCGTCACTCGCACCCTGCAGGGATTTATAGCCGCATCATCCTCGTGCAGCGCCATCTGCAGGAGTTACTACCACGTTTTGTCTGGTGAGCCAATGCAGCCGCTGCTGCTGCTGTTGGAATAAAACCTTGGATCCCCAAAACAATGACCGTACAGAAGAAGGAAAAAGCCTATATGACTTTTAATGGAAGTCAATGGAAGCAGAGTTCTTTCATTCTGGGCCATTTCTTTTGATCTGTCCATCATAAAATTGAGGCACAATGTGAAGGACAACATGCAACTGAAAAACCACAGAAATGGAGATGCCAGGTTTACTTCCAGCATCAGCGATATGTGGGTTTCAGAACTGGTCTTTGTCATGGTCTTCCAGGTTCTCTCAAATCGCTGTCTCGTATTTATCTACTTGTCAACCAAATGCATTAACCCTCTCTTTAGAAACCCGCCCCCTACAAACCCGCCCCCTCAAAAGCATTACTTGATTATTCATAAGCATTTTAAAAGGTGTCTGTGCCCGTTTCAGTTTACCTGCTAACTGCTAACACCATGTAGTGCTCTCAGTCCTTCTGTCAGACCTAACTGACTGTGTGTTCTTCTTTGCCGGCACTGAGCTGCTGCCCAAACTCTGTGGTCTGCTGCGGAGCTACTGCCCATCCTGTGCGCTCTGATGCTGCTGCTGCATCTGCCTCGGCTGGGAGCCACTGCCTGCCTGTACTGCTGACCAGTTTGCCCACCCTGAAACTCCTTCAAGGCTCTAACAGAACGGCTCCTCCCTCCGTTCCCTTTTTCAGTTTCAGAACTGAAGCTAGAACCATTTAGAGTACCCGGGTACTTGTTCCACAGTCGTGACAGATTACAGACAAACACTTCAGCTCCACACCAGCAAAGAAGTACGACCAGGCTGCCCACTTCACCATGGCTGTTTGACTCCCATACGAGAAGCAAGACTGGAGGAGGATAACTGAGGCATCCAGGATGGTTCAGCTTCCATATGTGGGTAAATCTACGCTGAAGGTTCTGAGAAGGAACAACAAGCTTTACCTTTGCCATTGATGGTGAAGATGTAGATGTGGTGCTCACTTGGATCAATTACCGTCAACAAACACTCAGCAGAACCAAGAATCAAGCACCAGGGAGCTTCAGAAGGCTGTCAGATGACCAGGTGAATCTGTGTGCTCTTGGGCTGGAGGAGACTTCTGAGAGTATCTTGGACTTGAAAGGATCTTTGAGCAAATCAAGCCTCACCTCTCACTGGAAGCCTAGATAACCAAGCTCTCTCTTCTGGTACATAACCAGGGGGCGGGGTGTTCCACCAAGCTGTTCGGTTAGAGCCTGCAGTACTGCACTGTCCGCTGCGGAGTAAGTCCGTTATGAAGCCATCAGTGACCTAAAGGTGTAATTCTGCTGAAGGCCAGCGTCACGCAGCGGCCCTGCTGTCCCCTTCTGCCCTCAGCCCCTTCAGGGTCCCTCCCTGCTGTCCGCTCGTCCTCTGCAGCATGTGGATGAAGACCCCTCATGCCGCATGTGCTGGACGGTGAATGTCTCTCCTTCCCTCAGGACTCGGATCATTACAGGTTGACGTGATCTGGTTTCTACCTCTCAGTCTGAGCTTCATCATGCAGAACACTGTTCAGGCCTTAGAAGGCATGTATATCTACGGAGACTCAGCACCAGCAAGACGCGTGGAATCAGTGTAAAAGTCTAGTTTTAGATAGATAGAGAGATGTCAAAGTCAAGAGGAAGAACCCTTGAGAGGAACCAAAACTCAGAAGGGGAACCCATCCTCCTCTGATCCACACCGGATAAAGGGATTTACGATTCTATACAATATTAAATAGAATAACTGATAACGGTAAGAGTGAGAGGAACGATGAGAAACAGACCTGAAAGTCTGAATGATACTCAATCACTGTTACCAGTGAAACCAGTGACCACTGTAAGGAGTTCACCACAGTAACCTAGAACATCAATAACTGCTGCTATAAGCCTACAGTGATGATCTATTAGAAAGCATAGGAGGAGTGTAGAGGGATTTAGGAGGAGTGTGGAGTGTTTTAGGAGGAGTGTGGAGTGTTTTAGGGCGAGTGTGGAGTGTTTTAGGAGGAGTGTAGAGTGTTTTAACGAACACAGAGTTTGGGCAGTAGCTCCTCATTAGAACACAGAGTTTGGGCAGTAGCTCCTCATTAGAACACAGAGTTTGGGCAGTAGCTCCGCATTAGAACACAGTGTTTGGGCAGTAGCTCCTCATTAGAACACAGTGTTTGGGCAGTAGCTCCGCATTAGAACACAGTGTTTGGGCAGTAGCTCCGCATTAGACCACACAGTGTTTGGGCAGTAGCTCCTCATTAGGACACAGTGTTTGGGCAGTAGCTCCTCATTAGAACACAGTGTTTGGGCAGTAGCTCCTCATTAGACCACAGTGTTTGGGCAGTAGCTCCGCATTAGACCACAGTTCTAATGATATCCCCGTTGCTGTGATATGCCTGTTGGTTACTAATATGTTGCTAGGCCATTGCTATATAATCCCAGGTGGTTGTTAAGGTGTTGCTAGGTCATTGCTATGGTATCGGAGGTGGTTGCTAAAGCGTCACTAGGCCAATAGGGTCAGTCAGGACTCGTCAGACCACATGACCTTTCTCCATCACTCCAGAGTCCAGTCTTTATGCTCCCTAGCAGACTGGAGCTGATTAGTCTCACTAACTAAGTGGTGGTCTTATGTCCACACAGCTGTTTATTCCCAATCCTGGGAGGGATTTCTTCCCTGGAGTTGGCGGTTTTCCACTCCGCTTCCAGGTGTTAATAATGTGCAGGACACTTCGGAACCCAGTTTCAGTCATTCCAGCTTCTCCGTAGTGCTTTTTCTTTGCTGGATGCCGGAGAATAATCTGACCTGTTTCTGAAACACCTTAGGATATGCTCCATGATGATGGGATACGTCTTCCCACATGGTAGTTTAAGGAATGTGAAGCTGCTCAATGCATCAGTTAAAGGCGGAAAGTAGCTCCAAAATGGTAACTTTACAGGAGAGGGCAAAAACCTAATTAGGTTTTAATGTAAGTCAATGGAACCGGACGTCTTTCCGAACGATTTTGGGCCATTTCTGTTGGTCCGTTCAGCATGGAATTTTCGCACAGTGTAAACAGCAGCTGCTGTGTTCAAATGATGCATAAAAGTAAAAATCAACAAAAATTGAGATACATGTTCCTAGTTGGACACTGCAGTAATTATTAGCTTATGTAAATCCAAACGGCCACCTTGTTTAGGCCAGGCTGTGTGCGTATTGTATGGCTTAATGCGGCTTAATGCCGTCATTCCCTCAAGCAGCGGCAGCACTTTACTTCCACCCTGCACACACGGCATCTGTCACGGCAATTCCCAGTAAGAGTAGCACGACACCATAACATTACTCAGCATGACAACTTACAATAGCGGATGTCATCTGCCTTGGCATGTTCGTGACACGGTTGTGTTTGTGTTACGTAACACATGAGTTTAAGTACGGTGTAACCTGAGCATCTCTGTGAGGAGTCACCTGGGAAGTTTTTCCGACAGTCCGGAAGACCGTATGTTGGGATGTGTTTGATTGACGACTTGCTGGAAGGCAAAATACAGTTAAAGTGTTTGCTATGGAAATGACTTCATACATAGGCATCAGCTTCGCTATATCTCCTTGCAAATCGGAAGCATGTGTGCGTAAACCTTCGGAATGCCTTCAGGATGATTCTAATAAAAGCACAAGCTGCTCGGCCAGACAGATCCGGACCGCTACTGTATCTGCTTCACAGGGCAGAGATGGATCACAGTGTGTCTGTAAATTCTGCGGCCCGTAATGTGACAGGCGGTGGTGTCGAGAGGGTTTCAGGCTGCTGCGGGTTTATATAAGGGTTGAGTGAGGTGAGCGCTGAAGAGCCGTGTTGGGAAAAAGAATTCCCACGGCTCCTGTAACGCTCCCCAGACTCTCTGTCATCCCAGCTTTACACTCGCTCTCATCTCCGCCACTAGGAAAACCCTCGTGCCAACGCCAGGAGATGAATAGGACCTGCGTTTCCGAAGCGCTGTGGAGTTTGAATCAGGAACACAGGACTGGAACCACTCGGAGAGGTATTAATAGTGGAATCGATTTATTGATTGATTTAAAGCGGCATTATGTGATGATTCCACGTGTTGAGGTTTTTTTCCACATAACGTTCCGAAATGTCCCGTAGCGCCGTTATAATAAACACTCACATGAAGGAGATGAGGAGGGACTCAAAAATGACCCTCTGTGCAGTTCATTGTGTGCACTGACACCGTTTCACACCGCTTGGCCGAAACATGTCATTGAACCCGGAAAAACAGTTCGGAACGTTTTGAGACTGTGCCCAAAGACTCGGCGTGTAAAGGCCTTGAGGCTTTGTTGCCGCGCTCTGGTATAAATGGAAACTGTCCTAGATAGACTGAATGGAAGTAGCCATGGCTTAATCAGCATTTGTCTATGGTCTTCTCCTGATTCATCCATTTGTTCAGGATTGCTTGTTTTTCCAATCCCACTTTGAATCAGGATTTGTGAGGACCGTTTGAGTTAAATTAGGTTTTTTTTAGGGAACTTTACTGAGTGCCCTTTTCCCCGTCCAGGGTTGTACACCCTAAGAAATGCAGTCGCTCGTTGTTGTTTTTAATCAGCTTCTTTTTGTTGACTTTACTTAATACATGTATGTAAGTCAGTGAAACTGAGTCAGCTGCGTAGTTTCAGTGAAAGGAAGTGAATATGTCAGATCTACTTCCTAAGTGTGTGTTTGGTCCGTGTGATCTTGTGGAGTAAGACTCCACATCTTTCCCATTGGATCTTTGTTTCATCCATTTGCATATGGTTTTCCTTTTTTTACTCAGTGTCTTTGTGTTGTCGTTCCCCCGGCCTGCCGCCTTCCACTGAGTGTGCTACAGCCTTGTATTCCACAGTTAGCTGCTTTAGCCACGTTGGTGTTGCAGGTTACCATGCACCTGAAGTTGATCCTTTTCTTTCTTGCACCGAAGGGAAAACCAGGAGACAGGCTGCGGATTGGAGTTGTTTATTTCAAGGTGATCGCAGTTGGGTCTCAACTCTTGTCCGAAAACAGGTCACACAGTTTTCATAGCCCATTTCACCCCCTTAACACAATGATGGTCAGATGGTCAACTCTCCTAACATAGCCTAAAGGTTAAATTTGACCTTTAACCTACAGCTATACACCCATGATGATAACCCTTTCCCAGGACTCGGATCCTGTTGTAAATGTGCAAATTGCAAGTTCTGTTCCTGGGAACCCGGCTACCGTTTTTTTCAAATGGCAAAATCCACCAACAATATGAGAGAATTTGTTGAATTTGTTGAACAACCTTGGTATCTGACACATACTGTGTAATCCTATGACAGCTCAGTAGCACCATAGAACCAAAGTAGGTTTTACTGATCTAACCTAAGTACCTTAAAAGCTACTTAACACAGCTGCATGGAACCACTGAACATTTTTCATTCAATCCAACATTCCATTTTTGGGTGATTTATGAAAATAACCCATCCAGTTAATTAGCGCTTAGTCCCATCACTTTAGGGTGACTTACTTGAATTTGCTAAGTATGTTTTACCTTAAAAGCTACTTAACACAGTTGTGTGGGACCAGTTGACATAACGTTTTTAGGTAAATCCAACATTTCATTTTTTGAGTGTACAAGCCATTTTTGAGCATGTAGCAATGGTGCTATAAAAGCTGAAATTTTAATTTGAATGCACTTTTAATTTATCTTATTTATCTGTTTATACAAAGTATCAGTCATCACTCCACCTACTGTACTGACTGTCTCAGACTGGTGTTTCTTCTAGTGCTTCACTTTTAAGCCTTAATCTGTCTCTACAGTCTGCTGCACACTGCACTTTAATATACATATACAGCTACACATAGTGTAAGGTTTACAAGTATGTAAGGTATTGTGTGTGTGTGTGTGTGTGTGTGTGTGTGTGTGTGTTATGTTGTTACTCTCTGTGCACTGTGAGCTTCTGTAACCAAAGACAAATTCCTTGTATGTGTGAACATACTTGGCAAATAAAGCTTGATTCTGATTCTGATTCTGATTCTGAAAGGGTTGTAGAAACCAAACCAAAAGTTTAAGATCATTTTCCCCAACGACCAGATACGCCTTCCCAGTGTGTTTCAGAAACACAACTTATCGTCCTGCATCCAGCAAAGAAACCACTAAGTAGAAGCTGGAATGACCGGAATTGGGTTCCGAACTGTCCAGCACACAACACCTGGAAGGAGAGTGGAAAACCGACCACTTCCGTCAAAAACCCTGAATGACGCTCGGTAAATTACAGAGAGATGACAGACACGGTCACAGGATGAAGAATGCCCTCCGTGAGTCATCCTGTTTGTGTCAGCATCCGCTTTTTTCTTGGTGGAGATACCCAACGAGTCAGTGTGTGGAGGCACCGTGGTCAGCACCAAGATGAACGGTTTGTTGTCACACGTCCAGAAGGCCTGGTGTCACTCCACCTCCACCCCTACCGCACCATCTGCAGGAACTGTGTGAGGATATTCAAGCATGGGATGGATTATCACAGGACACCATTAGGAACCTCTACAGCTCCGTGCCGAGACGTCTGGCGTGTTGGGTTAGCAAACCTAGGTGACCTTTATCTTCCTTCCCAACAGACCTGCAACCCCACACCTCCTTCTGGGTGCAACGGCTCTGTGGGTGATGAGTGTAAATACAGATGGTTTAACCTCAAAAGGCAAACCGCTGGTAGCACTCAGGGTTCTTTGGACAGATGAAACCAAGATGAACTTGCTCCAGAATGATGGGAAGAGAGGAGTGTGGAGAAAGAAAGGAAGGGCTCATGTTCTGAAGCATGTCTGTGAAACATGGTGGCGGTGGTGTTATGACATGGGCATGTACAGCTGCGCTAATAAAGGGGTTGAAGCAGGCTGCAAGCACGGAGTGGTTTATTAGGACCATTCCAATACTCACAGTCCAAATTACTAGCAGGGGTCAAAGCACACCAAACAAAGAGGCACACAGGGAACGCCTGGCAAGTGGAGGAGCCAGAAACTGGGAACAGGTGAGGGGTGTTGCATGAGGAAGCGTCTCGGCATTCTGCGTGCCATACCGCTTGTGCGGATACCTCCGTGGCACACTGTTGCCGGCAGTGTATAGAAGAAGGCATGCACCTGTATGAACCACAGAGAGCTGACCACTTGTCTGACGTGCATGGAATGCCCCATGAGCTACAAGTGTGGACATCCAGCGAGCAGTAATGCCCTGCATGAGTCATCCTGTTAGTGCCAGCACCCGCTTTTGTCTCGGTGGAGATGCCCAGTGAATCTGTGTGTGGGCGTTGCATGAGGGTGGAGATGAGGAGGAGCTAGAAACCAAAACAAACAGAAGCACATGGAAATGAAAGCAACATGAGGCAAGGCATTACAGCTGCCAATGGAACTGGGTGACTGGTGTTTACTAACGATGTGGCTGCTGATGGAGGCACCAGGATGAATTCTGAAGTGTATAGAGCTCCACTTTCTGCTCAGAATCAGTCAAAGGCTGCAAAACTGACAGGAAGGCGCTTCACAGTACAGATGGATAATGACCCAAAACATACTCCCAAAGGAATAGTCTTAAATGGCCAAGTCGGTCACCTGACCTCAGCCCCAATGAGCATTTATGCTTTTACGCTCACTGAAGACAAAAACCAACAAGCAAGCAGGAAAGACCTGGCTAAACATCTCTAGGGAGGAATTTGGTGATGCCCATGGGTTCCAGACTTCCGGCAGACCTCAGACTTCCTTCCCGCTATTAAAGATAATCTTTATTTTGGAATTATGTCTGCAGTTCCAAACCGGTTAATGCAGCGTTACAGACCTGACCTTGATGAGAGTGCCCCTCTGAAGTGTGGACCCACATGCTGCTTACGGAGTCAGACGAGCCTGTTTTCATCAGGTATAAGCACTGTGGTCCTATCCAGGCTTGCTTGTTATTTGATTCCTCATTTCTACAGCTAATTCTACAGGTAATTTAGAGAAACACGGTGAAGAGAAGAAAAAGATGGATTAGCGTTTAACCCCCGTCTGTTTCCGAGCGGCATCTTATACAACAGTCCTGTGTTGCTCTGAGCTCTGCTCCGCAATCTCTCAGGCGCGAACGAACACGTGCCGCAAGCCGTTTAATTCACCTTTAAACGCTTCTTTCCTTGAAAGGTTCCGTCTCGGAGAGATGCGACCCGCATGGCTAATCCCGCTTAAACAGGCATTTGGGAGGCTTTTCTTTCTCTCTCTCTCTCTCATCTTTTGCATAATTTTGTTCTGCAATTTAGGGAGGAAACCATCGGGGCTATTAACAGCAAGCGTGCGCTCAAAGGGGAAAGTAATATTCGGAGAATTGATGCTTTTGTTTGCCTTCCAAAGTTCTCCGGCGGCATGTGGTTTCCAGATCATGGGGCAGCCCGCTGATTTAAATTCGTGCCGGAGCCTTGCGATGCTGCCATTAGCTCCTGATAAGAAAAAGACCGTTGTGCTGCCTTTCGGAGTCCCTGACAGATCCCTCGGCGTGATCAATAGTTTTCCCACCTGTTTCTATGCGTCCCCGTTGGGCTCCTCTTCTCACAGTACTCATTACTGTTCCAATCAGATGCTCTCCGGAGCGACTGGGTGACCTCCCCCACTGCCATTTACATCAAGCAGCGGATGTTCAGCGGAGCGACCTTTGACTTCAACTTATTACGGTCAAGGGGGTACGACAGCACCTCCAACGAGAGGATTAAGCAGTCCTGCGGAAGAGAGAGAGAGAGAGCGAGAGAGTGTAAGAGCGAGAGAGTGGGTGTGTTGGAGAAAGCGAAAGAGGGAGAGAGGTGGGAGAGGGGGGGAGGTGGGTGGGCAGTGAGCACTGCCGTTGGAGAAGCAAGCGAGAAGGAAATAATCACAATGTTGCCCTCCTCATGAATTATTAAGCAGCCCCTGCCTCGTTTAGCTCTGGTCAAAAAAAGAAAGTGCTGCATTTTCATCCGTGCCTGTGAAGCGGAGAGCAGGGGCAGTGGAGGGGTATGTGTTTTCTCTCTCTCTTTTTTTTGACAGCTGTATTACTGCTGATAAGCAGCACTCGCGCTGATCCGGTACNTTCGACACTGTGGAGGAAGCATCGCTGCCAGGAAAAGCTGGAAACTCGGGCACTGTAGAGGAAGACACGGCAGCCCCAGACAGGGAAACCCGGAAACTCTCGCAGTTTCCTACCAGCACCGTACAGGAACAATCGGCATCGGCACCCCTGGCAAGCGTGTCTTTCTTTCCCTACCTTCTTTTTCCCCATTCCGTTCTTCTTTCCGGAGTTGAGCTTGTGTTTCTGCCAGAGGAAAACAAAGTGCACTCGATCCGAGCTGAGAGCCGTTATCCCAAAAATAGGAAACGACACAAATTAAGGCATCTCGTCCAAAGCAGACCTGGCTGCCCACATGCCGATCGAATTTGTGTGCAAGATCAAGTTTGCCGAGGAGGACGAGAAGCAGAAGAAGGGCAAAAACCAGCAGGATGGGGACAGGGAGAGCCTGATCGAGGAAAGCTGCAGCCCTCCGGCCAAAGACCTGGCTGGCTTCGCCAACTCCTGCTCCCTCCATGGGATTAACCACATCTTTGTTTCCGGCCGGCTGGGGGTCCGGCAGACCCTCTGGGCTTTGGCCTTCCTGGCATCCCTGGCGCTGTTCCTGTACCAGGCGGCCAAGTGTGCCATCTCTTACCTGGAGCATCCCCACGTTACGGCGCTGAACGAGGAAGCCAGCCCGGAGATGGTTTTCCCGGCCGTCACCATCTGCAACATCAACCGCTTCCGCTTCTCCGCCCTCACGGATGCCGACATCTACCACCTGGCCAACCTCACGGGCCTGCCGCCTAAAAACAAAGACGGACACAAGCCCACGGACCTGGAGTACCCGGCGCCGGACATGCAGGACATTTTCAACCGCACCGGCCACCAGCTGGAGGAGATGCTCAAGAGCTGCAACTTCAGCGGACAGAACTGCTCGGCCGAGGACTTCTCTGTGGTGAGTTCTGCCTGATGCTCCTTGCCTGGTGTTCTCGTGTAGAAGCTGTCAGAGGTTCTATTTAGGATGTCCTGGAAAAGTCTTGTCCTACTGTTGGCAAAGTGTCACTGCCTAGTTTGGAAGCATTATCTGAAGTTTTTGGGAGGTTAGGACGTGACCTAGCATGCCTTGCAGCAGTCAGGATGAGCTTTGATTGGACTGCACCATCAGGCGTTTTCCATGTTCCGAGTTGGGAAGTGAGCTTGGACTGGCACTTCTTAGTTTGATTAGCCTTTTCTTTATTGTAGTAGCTTCATCAAACCTGTTCTCAAGTGGATCACAGGGATGGCAAAGTCTTGAGCAGGGTTTGGATCTGCCTGGTTACTGTTTTAAACTTGTTTGAATGCCCACAAATGGGAACTCAACTGTATATATTGTCACTGTTGTCGGAAAACCTTGGATTGTTGAAAAAGTACATTCGGAAGTGGAAAATTATGGGTCTAATATCCAGCAACTCTGTTTTTTAAGGATACCTAAACTGGGTAAGGCATTTATACCCAAGACTCTTGGGTACTTTTGAACAGCCTATGCCATTGATTGCAAGACATAGGTGTCCTTAACCTGAACTGAGACTTGTGTTCCATTTATAACACTGTTATAAAACATCATTCCTCGGCCTTTTAGGTGTAATTACCTGCTTTATAACAGGGTTGGTCCTGCATTCATCTTGCAGCGTTCTCACAGTGCCTCAGTCCTACAAGGCTTTCTCAGGAAAGTGACAGCTTTAGTTAGGTGACAGCTTGTCTGCAACAGATTGCAGCCGCCGTTTGTTTCCTGTAGTTCCTAACTGTGGCGTGGAAATCCTGTTATCAGCGGAGACATTTCTGCAGGCGCTTGGCATGAATAAGCCTTATCTCGGCTGCGTGAGGAAGCAGTAGGTGTCAGCGGTGCACTGTGAACATAAAACGATGTGCTTCTCTCAGCTCGGACGGCTTTACTTTTGGGCACTGATTTTCGGTAACAGAGATTCCGGCGTATGCGGGAGTTTTCCTTTTGTCAGGGCCTGTGTGAGGGAATTCTGCACTGTTCTGCTCCGTGTTTATTTTCCCTCTCACACTGTCGGCTGCTCTCCACTACATCCACCAGCGGATGCTTTAAGATTGGCTCATTCATACTCTCTCTCTCTCTCTCTCTCTCTCTCTCTCCATCTCGCCTTCCAGAGTTGTCGCCCTTCACCAGCTCTCAGAAAGCTCGCAGCAGACGTTCCCTCAACGCTAGACCTCCAGCCTGCTGCTGAGATTAAATATTTAGCTGCAGACATACATGACTTTTGCATTAGCTAAATTGACCCAAAGAAATAAAACAATTTATGTAAGCCTTTCCGGCCCGCGCTAGTGCGTCCCGTCGTACCTCCACAGAGGCAGATGGATTTCCACTCTGCCTGGAGGATTAGGTCTGTATGGGATTGCTGTAGTGAAGATAAAGCGCTGTTGTCAACTCTTAACAGTGTGTTTTGAGCGTTTGGTGCACTCACCTTGCTGAGACCCGGCACTGGAGCTGCATTACTCTGACCCTGCGCCTTATATACCCGTGGAATTCCTGCTTGTGTGTGTACTCAGCACTCGTACGAAGGCACGGAATGATCGATGACATTGAAGCAGCGCCACCTAAAGGTTCCGTTAAACTTCCTTGCAGGGAAAATGTCACAAATACTATGGGGTTACCACGACAATGAAAACAGAGCTGTAGGGAATCAATAGATAGACGTGACTGGTGATTTAACCTCCTGAAAGAGCCTGTAATTATTTTCCTCCTGTAATATGTGTTAAATGAGTGATACAGTAGTGTTACTGCCTGCTATCTTACACTGTACTTTGTAGTCTGTCATTTTTTAATCTGTTCCTTTGTGGTCTGTTACTGTATAGACTGTTACTTTGTAGTCTGTCACTTTGTAGTCTTAGTTTGTAGTCTGTTAGTTTGCAGTCTGTTACTTTGTAGTCTGTCACTTTGTAGACTGTCACTTTGTAGTCTTAGTTTGTAGACTGTCACATTGTAGACTGTCACTTTGTCATTTTGTAGTATGTTACTTTGTAGACTGTCACTTTGTATTCTGTCAGTTTGTAGTTTTAGTTTGCAGTGTTAGTTTGCAGTCTGTTACTTTGTAGCCTGTTACTTTGTTTTCTAGTACTTTGTAGTCTGTCACTTTGTAGTCTTAGTTTGTAGTCTGTCACTTAGTAGACTGTCACTTAGTAGTCTGCCAGTTTGTAGTCTGTTACTTTGTGATGCGTTACCTTGTAGTATGTTACCTTGTAGTTTGTTACCTTGTAGTTTGTTACCTTGTACTTTGTTACCTTGTACTTTGTTACTTTGTGATGTGTTACCTTGTAGTTTGTTACCTTGTGATGTGTTACCTTGTAGTTTGTTACTTTGTGATGTGTTACCTTGTAGTTTGTTACCTTGTCCTTTGTTACCTTGTAGTATGTTACTTTGTGATGCGTTACCTTGTAGTTTGTTGCCTTGTAGTTTGTTACCTTGTACTTTGTTACCTTGTACTTTGTTACCTTGTAGTTTGTTACTTTGTGATGTTACCATGTAGTTTGTTACCTTGTAGTTTGTTACTTTGTGATGTTACCTTGTAGTTTGTTACCTTGTGATGTGTTACTTTGTGATGTGT
>CM067477.1:37708806-37721905 GCA_034552555.1 Semaprochilodus insignis
ATGTCAAGACCAAGACTTTGTAGGAGTTTAGGTTGAGTCAAGACTGAGACTTTAAAGTAGTCATGTCAAGCCAAGAATGGCACTTTGTAGCGGTCATCTGCAGTCAAGACTAAGATTTTGAAGTAGAGGTTTGAGTTAAGACTCAAGACCGAGACTCTGAAGTAGTCATGTCGAGTCAAGACTGAGACTTTGTAGTAGATGAGTTCAAGGCAAGACTGGGACTTTGTAGTAGTCATGTCGAGTCAATACCAAGACTCTGTAGTAGTGGAGGGCAAGTCAAGACCAAGACTTTGTAGTAGTTGTGCCAAGTCATGACTGAGACTTCGTAGTAGTCGTGTTGAACCAGGACTGGGACTCTGAAATAGTCGTGTTGAATCAAGACCGAGGCTTTGTAGCAGTCATCTCGAGTCTAGACCAAGACTATGTAGCGGTCGTCTCAAGTCAAAACCAAGACTTTGTAGCAGTTGTCTCGAGTCTAGACCAAGATTATGTAGCGATCGTCTCGAGTCAAGACCGAGACTATGTAGCGGTCATCTCGAGTCAAGACCGAGACTTTGTAGTAGTGGACTCTGAGTCAACACCAAGAACAGGAGTGGTGAGAGAGCTTTGGGGTGATGCCACAGAACACATTTGGATTCCTTAAGATGAACTTGAATGACAAAAGATCCTTCACAACATGTGAATGATCTAAACCCCTTTAGTTCCTCCTAGAACATGGTGTGGAGGTTCCTTAAACTTTAAAGAGGTTCTTCACATCTAATTTACAAAAAAAAACCCAGTTATTTAAAGAACCATCCCATAAATTGTCAGCCCATAAATCAGTCAACCAAACATGGTCCTCCTATGTCGAGAACCTTTTTTGGCACCTCTGCTGTTACGAGTGTAGAACGGTGTGCCCAAAGGAACTCAGTATTTTCAGGAGTGTTGTTCCTAGTTGCTGTCTTGCTGTTAGTAAAGATCGTTTGGCCTGTAACGGAGGAAGAAGCCCTAAAAGGAGTTGAGAGCCGCTGAAGCCAGTTTGATGTATGGGCGAGCGTTTGATCGAGGGGAAGCACATCAGAGAGTGAGAGGCTCAAAATGGATCACCTCCTAGCTTTTATACACAATCATAAATTAGGCCAAATTTGTCATAAAGAACAGAGATGCGGCGAGAGCAGAGCCAGGACTGAGAACACCACAAATAAAACAGTATCACAACATCTCATCCATTACACTGTCAAACAACCGCTGGGCACGCTGGCACCTGACCATATGCAGATATATAACACGCAACAACGGGTCTGTCACACACGACTCTTTATGAGCACTTATTAAACTCGTTCAGTCATGCACAAATACTGTTGATGATGGTAAAATAGTGGAAAAGCTGAAAACAATGTTTTCTCACTGGGGACTGTGCCAGGCGCCCGTCCCTTGGGCACCAATGAGAGGCACGAGAAGGCAGCACCCGAGCCTTGCATGCTGACAACCGCCTCCAGAGACACCAGGAGGAGGCCATCAGCCACTTGTGGCTCTCATCCCACTGCTTCTTGTGGCTGATGGCCGCTTTCCACTGTCTCTTGCGTAAGCATGTAAGGTTCAGGCACCGCCTTCTCGCCACCTTTTGCAGCTGTCATTGGTGCCTCTCGGTGACTCTTGTGGCTTTCAGTGGTGCCCGGCACAAGGTCCGTTACGTTCATATGCCCATTTCAAACACTGTAACCGTCACTACCCACATACTTCCATGCATCCTGTTACGTGGGCGTGAATGTTAAGCAACACGTCCACTAGAGGGCTGTTGCTGACAACCACCAACACGATGCCTGAGTGAAGTGGTATTATGTAGTCACATGACCACTTCTCAAAATGATCCCCCATTTTTATGGTCCATAAACCGGTTCTGAGGTGGCTATGGTTGTGTCTCGCTTGAACTATTGGCTATACTGTCCCCGTGTTTTCCAGTGGTACTGCTCTGTTTCAAGCAAATCCATAAGCATTCAGAGAGCATGGATAAGTACAGATGAAAGGCTCCGTATGTATCCATACCTGCATTTAACGTTGAGCATAAATGAGCTTTCTAGAACATCCTGCATGTACCTCTCAGACATAAATGGCCTTACAACTGTGTTTTAGGCCAAACCTTCTCAAAACCATCATAAAACAATAGCCACATTTACAAACAGCCAGATAATCTGTTAATAATCTGATTAATAACTCAATCGGAATGGAACACCTCCATGTATGCACCTTAGTCTGAATAGATTAGTCCAATTAGTCCCCACTGCTAAAGGCTAATACACTTATCGTCAAAAGAGTAGCTGCACAAACAGCTGCACCCAGAAGGAATCAACCCACAGGAATGGAGTTTGGTGGGTAGGTTTGACATTGTGAGAGATGCTAATGGTTCAAGTTTCACCCTCGGCCACGCATGTGACGTAAGCAAGGACCGGCCTTATCACTGTACCTGACTGACCCAACAGCCACGATTGCAGACATTCAGTGAGCAGTGATGCTTCCATGAGTCGTCCTGTTAGTGCAGCACCATTGGCAGTCGGCTGCACCATGCAGGACTACATGCACACAGACCGTTACCACGACTGTCCTTAACACCACGTCACCGTCACCAAAGACTGCAATGGTGTCATGCCAGACTGTCATGGAGTGACTCAGAATGGCAGCGGGTCATCTTCAGTGATGAGTCCCGCTTTTGTCTTGGTGGAGACGAACAACGAATCCGTGTGTGGAGGCACCGTGGTCAGCGCCAAGATGTCACTTCCGGTGTCATTCCACCTCCACCCCTACCGCACCATCTGCAGGAACTGTGTGAGAATATTCAAACGGCATGGGATGGATTATCACAGGACACCATTAGGAACCATTAGGAAGCAAACATGGTGGACCGACGCCATACTGACAGGCACTACTTCTTTATGTGTAGCTCAGTAAATATTGATCATATCAGTCTAAATTGATCATCATTTACTGATCCTGGTGACCTTTATCTTCCTTCCCAATAGCACTGCAACCCCACACCTCCTTCTGGGTGCAGCTGTTCTTTTGACGATGAGTGTATGTAAAACAATAAGTCAATTTTTCTGCTCAAAACTTCACCAATCAGCATCATGAACCAGGCAGTGATCTGATCTCGAATTTGCGAACGTTTTACCACCTCTTTAACAGAAGAGAAAAGCACTTGCCTGAAGTGCCAAGGACGTCCCTGCATGCTACCCTGCAAACACGATCTGCATATTCCCTGGCATTCCTGCATATTCAACAAGTTCTCATGTTTATTCAGCAGCCTCTCTGATCTTCATAATGGCTCTCCAGAAGTGAGGATGAAACGATGACGGGGATGAGCAGCAGGAGAGAGGGTGAAGGAGAAACACTCAGTAAATCAGGGCGATTAACTGTACGGTGTGCATGAAGATCTCACACTTCAAAGTTCATACGTTTTAGGGGTGCGTGATACATCGAAGCTTCAGGTGTGGGGTTCTTTAGTACCGTTAGAGAACCCATCTCTAATAGCCTAAATCAACGCTCAGGTATTGATACCTAGCAGTGGTGTGCAGTAACTCGGTAAGCGTGACACGTTAGTGTACTGTAAGTAGCGTGTCGGTGTACGGTAACTCGGTAAGCGTGACGCGTTAGTGTACTGTAAGTAGCGTGTCGGTGTACGGTAACTCAGTAAGCGTGACGCGTTAGTGTGCTGTAAGTAGCGTGTTGGTGTACAGTAAGTCATTAGGGTGCCAGAGTGCTTGTGGTGTGTAATGTAGCTGCTGGTCACTGACCTTGCTGATACTAATGTGCTCTATTTTAACCCGGTTTAAATTACAGACCCACCCACAACCGGGTTCTGCTTAGTTCAGTCTTTTTCGTAATTACTTTCTGGCATTTTTAATGCGTTTAGTAACAAACCTCTAAATTTCCTGCACACCGACATCACTGATCATCACGGGACTGTGAAACGCTCTCCTTCACCTTTTCTCATCTTCCTCTTCCCTCCAAAGTTTCTTATCTCTTAGTCCTTGTGGGTCTGTCTCCCATCATCCGTTTGCATTTCCCTCTCCTCCAAGATCTAAAGCTTTGCGGAGAACTGTGAAGAGTGGACCTGCACCCCAAACTTCATACTACCATACTATGGCTAATGAATAGCCTTCCCACAGTGACGTACTACCGCTGGCGTACAATTTAGTGTGGTAGTACGCGTTTCTGGATGTCGCATAGGAGCTGGAAGTCTGGGTCTCGTTAGTGATGTTTTCCAAACATAGATCAACTTTAGTTTTGGTCTAAATGGCATGTTGAATGAGGACTCCCCTGTTGAGAGCAATTATGGCGGACTCTGCATAATCGGTGACTTTCAAGCGGTTCATTGTCAGCTAGTAAACAGAGCTTATCGACAATTATTCATAGAGAGGTGTTTGCTTTTCACACAATTTAACAAGGCCATTAACGGGGGGATCTAATTTTTCAGCGATTAAACATTTTTCGACGATTAAACATTTTAGTATAATTAAAAAGAGGCGCTCACTCCAAATGAAAAGTCAATACACATGCTAGTCGTTTCCGAAGGGGTGATGTGTGGATGGGCTATTGAACGAACTCCACCGGATGGTGCTTGTCTGATTGTATGCTGAGCGACGGTGGAAAAACATCCACCATCCCATCTCAGTCCATCACAATCCATCCTGCACTCAGCCACCCCGCACCATTCCTTTGAGTGTGAAATTTACGGATTCTCTATGACAATAATCAATATTTGATACCTTCACTCTTAAGTAAGGTTCCGTAAAGGGTTCTTTAAGCAATGGCGTATATACACACTATCACTTGTCTGCCTTCACACGCATATGAACTTGAGTGACGTCTCATTCTTAATCCATAGGGTGTAATATGATGTCGGTCCACCCTTTACAGCTATAACAGCTTCAACTCTTCTGGGAAGGCTTTCCACAAGGTTTAGGAATGTGTTTATGGGAATTCTTGACCATTCTTCCAGAAACGGATTTGGGAGGTCAGACACTGATGTTGGACGAGAAGGCCTGGCTCTCAGTCTACGCTCTAATTCGTCCCAAAGGTGTTCTATCGGGTTGAGGGTGAGCGGTTTGGATTGGATGTATACTTTTGGATCTAGCCATATGAGGTAGGATTCCATTCCCAACCACAGAAAAGGAATTACCGACAAAGCATCGTCCTTGCATCTTCCAGAAACGTCTTTACATAATAACATGATCCATGCTTTGTAGCTGACGTCTTTGCTTTAAGTTGGAGCCACACTAGGCTTTAGCAGTTTGCAACGGCAATGAAGAAATCCTCAAAGCTGGTTAAGCTTAAAGGCAGCAAGCTAGCTGGCTAACTTACTAATTATTAACAGTAGCAACACAAAATCAAACATAATTATATTACATAATGATCAACACGTGTGGAGGAACTACAAATCTGGTGGTTAGCAACATTAGCCTCAGTTAGCAGTGCTAAACAAGCAACACCCTAAACATGTCTAGGCTGATTGACCATTAATGGTAAGGACAAAACCACCCAACGCAGAGCTTGATCAGCACCTACTACATATGAATATATGTGACCCGTTATATGAAATGCTCGTCGCCTCCTTGGCCGCTAGTGTTGGAGTAGCCCTTCTGGTTAGCAGAAACCACACGGTTGCAGGGCATGAATTAAACACGCGCTGCTTCTGCTGGAGACCAGCCTGAGAGCACTTAGCCGCAGGTAATAAACGACTGGAGGCTTTGTCACTTCCTCTTTGCCTGACAAAGCAGTGGCACAAATGCATTACCTTTTAGGCATATCATTTCTCTAGCCCCCCTCCCCCCATACCCTCTCTTCCTGTCGTCTTCTCTCACTCCCTCGCTCCCTCTCTTGTCCTTTTCTGGTCGTATGGCAGCTACTTGGCAAAAAGCCACTCGGTCGACCAAGCACAAACCCTACGACTAAAGTAACAGCATCGGAGTAAGCTGCTGGGGTAAATGAGCTGAAGAAGATTCTGGAAGTGTAGAGGATGACACCGCAGTCATTTGCTCTTCGCTAGCTTGATAGCACCACTCACGATGAACTGTGAGACCTATTACCGCTGTGGGCCGGGATGGCTAGAGCCATGTTTGAAATGCCTGCAGCACGAGGACTGGCGGCCATTGTTGGTCAAAGCTTTTTTAGCATGGCCCACTGAGTTTTAGACAAAACCCCACTTTCCAGAGCTCATTTTTCACTCCACAGTCCAATTCTCTTATTTCTCCTTCATTTCTTTCTTTTGTCAGCCTTTGTAAATTTGTTGAATATATAATTGGAACAACGATATTATAATTAAAGCAGATTATACAGCTGGAACCAATCAGGCACAGTGTCAGCAACAACATATCCATTTATGTTCATGTAAAATCTGAGGCAATTATAAACTAGCTAGACCTTGTATGCAGGATAGTACTCTGGGTGGTCCAAGGGGTGACCAGCAGTAGCATACAGTCAGCAGACTATCGCTTTAACAAGCCAGAAGATTAATTTATTCTGGCTATCAGGATTTTGCCTGAAACTGGTAAGTAGTCACAGTTCAAAATTGTGTCTGGGCTTTTAGTTTCGGCTACTACAACTAACTAGGCTCTGTGGCTGTTTTTGATTAATGCTGAAATGCTTTAGCCCCCAGGCTCTCAAGGACACTGTGTGTAAAGGGATGCATCATGGGAAATCCAGTCTTAAAAAAAAACTTAATGTAATCAAAATGTTTTAATTAGATTTGTATTTATAAACTGATACTACAATGACAAGCCTATGGGAACTATAAAACACTATTATATAGGGGACCGGCATGGAACCATAATTACTAAATACCATTAAAAGGAACAGGAATGGTCTCCTTATTCCCCTCACTGGGGGACTTTAGAGACCACTATAATACTGGACATATTTGATTCCCTAGTCACTATCCCCTTCACTGGGACACTATAGAGAACACTATAACACAGTAAATATATGGTTCCCTAGTCACTATGCCCTTAACTGGGACACTTTAGAGACCACTATAGTATAGACTCTACCCCTATCTTTGGGGCACTATCGAGACCACTATGACACAGAACATATGTGGCTGCCTTGTCACTAACCCCTTCATTGGGGCACTATAGAGACCACCATAACACTGGACACATATGGTTCCCTAATCACTACCCCCTTCATTGGGGCACTATAGAGACCACAATAACACTGGACACATATGGTTCCCTAGACACTACCCCCTTCACTGGGGCACTATAGAGAACACTATAACACAGGACTTACATGGTCCCCTAGTCACTATCCCCTTCATTGGGAAACTATAAAAACACTATAACACAGGACATATGTGGTTCCCTAGTCACCATACCCTTCATTAGGGCCCTATAGAGACCACTATCACATAGGATATATATAGTTCCCTAGTCAATATCCCCTTCATTGGGGCACTATAGAGCCCACCATAACACTGGACATATATGGCTCCCTAGACACTAACCCCTTCATTGGTGCACTATAGAGACCACCATAAGACTAGACATATATGGGTCCGTAGTCTCTATCCCCTTCATTTGAACAGTATAGAGACCACTGTTACACAGAAATTATATGGTTCCCTAGACACGTTTCCCTTCTTTGGGGTACTATAGAGGCAGCTATTATACAGGACACATATGGTTCCCTAGACACTACCCCTTTCACTGGGACATTATAGAGCCCACCATAACACTGGACATATATGGCTCCCTAGACACTAAACCCTTCACTGGAACACTATAGAGACCACTACCACACAGGACATATATGGGTACCTAGACACTACCCCCTTCATTGGTGCACTATAGAGACCACCATAAGACTAGACATATATGGGTACCTAGTCTCTATCCCCTTCATTGAGGCACTATAGATCCCACCATAAGACTAGACATATATGGTTCCCTAGACACTAAACCCTTCACTGGAACACTATAGAGACCACTATCACACAGGACATATATGGGTCCCTAGACACTACCCCCTTCATTTGGGGCACTATAGAGACCATAATAACACAGGAAATATATGGTTCCCTAGACACTACCCCCTCGATCAGATGCAGTAGTGTTAGGTAAGAGTGGACAGCATACTGCATGCAGGTAGGTCTACAGGAGGAGGGTGGATGACCACTAGAGTTCGCAAAGACCAGCCAAATTGCCTACTTGACTGCTCGATAATGACATTTTAGGCTTGATGTTGACAACAGATTATATATATCATAGCTCATAGTATATATAACTACTGTCTGTACTGAAGAACCCCTTTGTAAGTGTGTAGAAGCTGATCCGAAACCAGGTGGTCCGCAGCAATGTAGTATTTCTCATAGACTCCAGGCCTCCTTCATAGTTTCACTCATCACCGAGCACCCGATCGCTTAAAGCTCGGTACCTGAGAATTCCCTCTCAGAGACCAAAGCACAAAAGCGAGGAGCAGAGACAATACACAGCCAAGTTCGCTGAATTCCACACCAAATACTCCCTCACCAATCAAGGCAAAGACACGGCACGCGTACCAGCGCGCTTAATTTTGCTTTCAAACATGACGCCGGCTGTTTTAAGTTCATTCGTGCAGAACACAATTTCCCGCTAATAGGCCTCATTGCCAAAGCTGCACCGCGATGGAGGCGGTAAATGAACTGAGGGTTGTGATGTCAAACGAGGGGTTGTTTCTCTCTTCCTTTCTCTCCTTTTTATTCGCTTTCTAAACCCACTTCAGAACTAGGTCCCAGCAGTCACGGCCTGTATCGAACCGGGCGCTGAGGAAAACACGCGTTGCTTAATCAGGGCCCATGCAAAGACAATTACTAAAATCCTATAATCAATATCAGCGGACAAACTATGAATCCCACGAGCTCTAGACAAAGTGGCAGAAAGTGCAAATAGCTCTCCTCTTAGAAAATAGAGTCCTGTAGATAAGCTTTATCTCTGCTATTAGTTACACTTGTGTGCTCTTTAAGGCAGTCGGATTTGAACGAAGGGAGAGAGAGAGAAAACATGTTGAGACTAATAGAGGAGCAAGAACTTAATGACAAAAGAGAAGCCGCCAATTAAAGACTGAGATAATGAAAGACAAATGCAGCAAAGAATTTCAACTAAGTGCTAGCGGTTATTGTACTAGCAGGAGTGTAATGGTTTCGATGCACCTGGTTTGGTTAGCTCACACCCCCATTAAAAAACACCCCCCTTATAACTTCAGCATGAATGGGCGGGGCTAAAGAGTGCAGTAGGCTGAACAGGGCACATGTATGTTAGTTGTCCATTGTCTCATGGTCTGTTTTATCAGCTCCACTGAGCATACAGGAGTCAGGATGCCCACAGCACCACCACAGAGCAGGTGTTATGTGGGTGGTGGGTCATTCTCAGCACTACGGTGACACTGCCGTGGTGGTGTGTTAGTGTGTGTTGTGCTGGTGTAAGTGGATCAGACATAGCAGTGCTGCTGGACATCTCAGTGTCACTGCTGGACTGAGAATCATCCACCAACCAAAACTATCCAGCCAACAGTGTCCTGTGGGCAGCGTCCTATGGTCAGTGTGCTGTGGGCAGCGTCCTATGGTCAGCGTCATGTTGGCCGCGTCCTGTGACCACTGATGAAGGACTAGAGGATGACCAACACTGCACTGTGCAGCAGCAGATGAGCTATCGTCTCTGACTGTCCATCTACAAGGTGGACCAGCAAGGTAGGAGTGTCTAATAGAGTGGACAGTGAGTGGACACAGTGTTTAAACACTCCAGCAGCACTGCTGTGTCTGATCCACTCACACCAGCACCAGCCACACTAACACACCACCACCACGTCAGCGTCACTGCAGTGCTGAGAATGATCCACCACCCACATAATACCTGCTCTGTGGTGGTCCTATGGGGGTCCTGACCATTGAAGAACAGGGTAATAACGTATACAGAGAAACAGATGGACTACAGTCTGTACCTGTACAACTACAGAGTGCTCCTATATGGTCAGTGGAGCTGATACAGTGGACAGTGAGTGTAGATACAAGGAGGTGTACCTAATAAAGTGGCAGGTGGGTGTATTTTAATCCATTCATGCCGGAGGGGTATCCTTTGTCTGCCCTTCCCAATGTAGATAATGGACATCCTCACTGTAGATGTAACATTAAAGCTACACCTCGGGGCAGAAATGGAATATTTACCCAGCGCTACATCTGCTGTAAACACGCCAACTTGCATCCTATGCTGGCAATGGAGTAGTCTCCAGTGAGGTTTTCCGGTTTACAGACTACAAGCCCTCCCACTTCCGATAATACATCTTGAGGGTGGGTGAAACCTTTGAGAAGCTGTTTTGGGGTGGATTTCTGGGAATTAACTGTTTGGAAATGCATTGGTTTAGAAGGACGCTAGAAGGCTAACATGACTGCTAAGATGCCAAATGTCCTCAACTCATCACTACAGTGGCAAGTATGGATTTCTCCAGTGACGGAAGTGGCTCACCAGATGAGGAGAACAAAGAAAAACATGCCTCCCTAAACACAGTATTGCTGTTTTCTCTGGGATCGCGTTCAAGGACACCGTTATCCGGAAGCTAGTTAGCTTGGTTGTATTTGTTAGCCTAAAGCTCAGGGGCCAGACTCGGGGTCAGGATTCCCAGAAATTCCCAATGGCAATATAGAGTATAGAGTAAACATATAATTATGTTTTTTATTGTTTTAGCTCTATGTGATCTGGTATAGGCTATTTTTAGTCCCTGATCTCCACATTGGCTTGCCTACATTAAATGAGGGTCAACCTCAATGTACAATGACCAACTGACTGTGAATGGCAAATTTACATTTGCCAATATATAAATATATTAAATTTACCAGTCTAAAGTTTAGAGTCCTCATAGCAGGTTCTCCTCATGTTTATCTTAATGCTTTACTGTAGAATAAAAGTGAAGACATCAAACTATAAAATAGCCCTCATGGAATTATACAGTCCACCTTAAAACCCTCCTAAATGGACCTTTACAGGAGGATGAACCAGCTTTCTTAACCTGCAGTGGAGGCTGATAGAACAAGGTTTATTTCTAAGCAGGTTTGGAGCAATTCTATTGGTCTGTCCCTCATGAATATTCACTAAACTGAAAGGGGAACTACATACTGAATACAGTTACCCAGATGCCAGTTTGCTTGGTTGTATTTGTTAGCCTAAAGCTCAGCTGCCAGACTAACAGTCAGGATTCCCAAAAATTCCCAATGGCTATAGAGAGCACACAGCTAAAGGAAAACATGAATATGATATAAAACCACCAATTGTTTCAAACCGATAAAACGCTCTACTTTTAGGCCGGAAAGCCCCTTTAAGCCAAAATGTGCAGCCGCGGCCTATGGGAAGAGAATCCCGAAGCTCGAGCCGGAGAGATAAGGGAAGAACCATGTGCTGACAGTAGACAGAATTGGTAAAGGAAACATGGGCCTTTCATCCAGCCTGCCTGCTATGATACTTAACCAGACCTGTCAGAGAAAAAGATTACCAGGAGAAAAGGGGCAGGCCGGAGGCTCATGTTTCAATGAACTACAATTCCACAGATACAACCCCTCTAATCAATAACGGGTGAACCCTTTCTCCATCTGCACTGTCACCTCCTCTTTCTTCATTTTCTCATGCTGCAGGTTTTCCTTCAGCTGTCCAATCCTTAAACTCATACCGACCCCTCCCTCCTCCCCGCCACAGGACAGAGACCATACGGGAGGGTGTGCATTCTTAACCCCTTAGCTCTGACTGATGTGTTGCTATTCGGTTTTACATCAGATATTCATGTATTCTATTTAGGTATTAGAATTATTAAGTGCAATTCATTGCATTGTTTTGTGTTGTTGGCTGCAGTGGGTCTAGTTTGGTTATAGTTTATAGCTGCTACCAAAACGCAAAGCAAACGTGACTAATCACAATTAATCATGACTATTTTGTGCAGTTATTTGAGATTAGTCACCTTTGTTTATTGTTTTGTCAGGTTTGACAAACTAGAATTGACGTGCCGAGCTGAAGGCAAAGCAAGGACATATGGTTAGGATAGCGGCAGTGCAGTTGAACAAGAGAATCGAAGCAAACATATCAAAAGGAGAAGGCTGAGTCATAGAACCAAATGGACAGGCAAGAGTCAAAACCAAGATGGACAATAAGAAGGGCAACCAAAACCGAACGAGGAAACGGGGCATGATTGAGCGATGACGGACATGTGACTACGACATCATCAGGTAGTGGGTTCTGGGAGTTGGAGTTCGGGAGATCAGAGGCAGAGGGGAAACCCGGAAGCGTGACACGTTTATAGCAACTCATAGAGTTATTACAAAATCCATTGTCTTAAAATTGGACAGATGTCTTTCTTCAGGTCCAAATTTGAGGGAAATAAATAACAGCATACGTGACTAATTGCAATTAATCATGAGTATTTTGTGCAGTTACTTGAGACTAGTCACATTTGTTTATTGTTTAGAACTACTCCTAGAGTTACTACAAAGCACGGTGCTTTAAAANAATTTGTCGTGATTCATTTGTGTGGTTAGTCATGATTAGTCACATTTGGTTATTGTTTATAGCTATAATTATTATCATCCGGTGAATGCAGAACCTGAGCATGAAAATTTCACTGAATTACGTGAACCCTTTTTACGTTTAGTCTCTACCCTTCTCCACTCGGCCCGCATCTGTTTTATGCTGATTTGAGGTCATTTTAATATGATTTAGACATGTTTTAGTTTTCACATTTATTATTCTTTTCATAAAGTTTATTAGCTTTACCTTTTCTTGTTAATGTTGCATTATTGTTCTACGTTTTCTATTAATTTATGCATTGTATTAAATATGTTTTTTATTGTTTTAGCTCTATTTGATCTGTTATATGCTAAGCGTTATTCAGAAGCTAGTTAGCTTGGTTGTATACAGCTAAATGAAAACACGAATATTTATTTTTAAAATTATTTTAGCTCTATGTAATCTGTTATAGGCTATTTTTTTAACAATTTTAACAGTTTCTATAGAATTTTTATTAATTTGTATTTTATTTTTATTTTTTAATGGTTTTCTATTAAAGTTAATTATATGATAACTATTAATATTACAACTTTTTACAGTCCTTGGCT
>CM067477.1:37742614-37763742 GCA_034552555.1 Semaprochilodus insignis
ATGTTGAGCCATGCTCTCTGGATAGCCATCTGCAGGTCTGTGGTATTTGTAGATGCTGGATCTCCTGTGTGAATGGGCCTCTCTACCACATGCTTGATTGGGCTCGTGTCAGGTGAACATGCAGGCCACACCATTCGTCAGAACTCTACAGGAAGCGCCGCAGACCAGTTACGGACAACATGGGCCTGATGGCACGGTGCACTATCCTGCTGGAATATCCCGTCACTGAGGGGAAACATGAAGTCCACAGAAGGGTACAAATGGTCACCAAGCAGTAAAAGCTAGTGGGCACCGATCAGTGACGTGTTCAGGTGGACCAGTGGACCCAACCTATACCGTGAGAAGACACCCTACACCAGTATGGAGCCACTACCAAACCTGCACAGTGCCTTGTTGACAACTGGGGTTGTCTGTGCCACACATGAACCCTGCCGTCGGCCTGAAATGACTGGTACTGTGACTTGATCGGACCACGCCACATGTTGAGAGTTCTCTAGAGACCACTTAGGTTCTTCATTAAGTTCTTCATCAGTGGTCACCGGACGCTGCCCACAGGACGCTGTTGGCTAAACAGCAGCAGTGCTGGACACCTCAGTGTCACGGCTGAACTAAGATTCGTCCAACAACTAAAACTATCCAGCTAACAGCGTCCTGTGGGCAGCATCCTGTGGGCAGCGTCCTGTGGGTAGCGTCCTGTGGGCAGTGTCCTGTGGGTAGCGTCCTGTGGGCAGCGTCCTGTGGGTAGTGTCCTGTGGGCAGCGTCCTGTGGGCAGCGTCCTGTGGGCAGCGTCCTGTGGGTAGCGTCCTGTGGGCAGTGTCCTGTGGGTAGCGTCCTGTGGGTAGCGCCCTGTGGGTAGCGCCCTGTGGGTAGCGTCCTGTGGGTAGCGTCCTGTGGGCAGCGTCCTGTGGGCAGCGTCCTGTGACCACTGATTAAGGTCTAGAGGGTGACCAACACCGCACTGTGCAGCAGCAGATGAGCTATCGTCTCTGACAGTACATCTACAAGGTGGACCAGCAAGGTAGGAGTGTCTAATAGAGTGGACAGTGAGTAGACACTGCTGTGTCTGATCCACTCACACCAGCACACACTAACACACCATCACCACGTCAGTGTCACTGCAGTGCTGAGAATGATCCACCACCCACATAGTACCTGCTCTGTGGTGGTCCTGTGGGGGTCCTGACCATTGAAGAACAGGGTAATACAGTATACAGAGAAACAGATGGACTACAGTCTGTACCTGTAGAACTACAGAGTGCTCCTATGTGGTCAGTGAGTGTAGATAGAGGAGGTATATGAGGTGTATGTTGTGTGAGGTTGTATTGTAACCCCATACAGTCGTGCACAGTGTTCAGTGCTACCTCTTAGTTTGGTTGGAGGAATTTAGTTAGTCATTTCAGTGATGTGTTAGGTGCTAAAGGTCAGAGTCATCCTCCGGCTGGCTGACTGTGCAGCAGGACAGTGTACAGGAGACAGCTACGCAGCCTACTCACCGTAAACGTGGCGCTGAATTCCTACGAGCTTAAAATAGCAACATAAAAGGAAGATCACTGCAGGCAGAAGTGTTTAAGCCTTTACCCATCATCTGTCATTAGCCGATCGCAAGATAAACACGCACGGCCGCTTCTCCTGAAACTCTGTCATTACGGAATTCCGGGGCTTGGAACGTGTGGAGTGATGGGAGAAACTTTAAGGTGCTCGAATAAACAGCGTTTATTATACCGCATGAAACAGAGCGCTCCACTTTTTACATGCTAAACGAGGCTTTAGCTTTTAGCCCCGTGACAGACTTTGCCGTCGGAGCTGCACTGCTGCCTCACGTGGCCATTTAGCCTCCAGTGATAATTCCCAACTCATTTGCATTTAAATATGGGAAGCTGCTGTCCGTCCGGTTGGTAATGCTTGAGAGATTGCGGGTGAGCGTCTCTATGGTGCACCAGATGCAAATAATTATGTGTCATTTGCAGGGCTATGGAAGCTGATGATGGCCCATGTTAGCTGATGTACTTTCCCATGCATGGGAGATAAAAGCCTGGTTTAATCATGCACTGCAATAGTGAACCAGGAGCCACGTCCGGTTATGAGGAATGTGATGACTGACGCTACCGCACGAGCTCACCGTAACTACACTGTAGGAATCAACCGACAGGAATGAAACTTGGTGTGTAGGTTTGACATCGTGAGACATGCTAATGATCCAAGTTTCACGCTCGGCCACACGTGTGACGTAAGCATAGATGGGCCTTATCTCTGTACCTGACTGACCCAACAGCCACGATTACAGACATCCAGCGAGCAGTGATGTCCTCCATGAGTCATCCTGTTAGTGCAGCACCATTGGCAGACGGCTGCACCATGCAGGACTACATGCACACAGACTGTTACGACGACTGTCCTTAACACCACGTCACCGTCACCAAAGACTGCAATGGTGTTGTGCCAGACTGTCATGGAGTGAAATGGTTCTGCAGATTGATGGATATATGGTTCTATATGAAACCTTTAGTACCGAAAAGGGTTACACCCATGACATGCAAACAACAGAAGAACCCTTTTTGGTGCTATATAGAGCCAAGGTTCTTTGCATGGTAAATGGTTCTTTAGATTGATGGATATATGGTTATATATGGTTCTATATAGCACCAAGCTTGACATCCAAACAACAGAAGAACCTTTTTAGTGCTTTATACTGTAGAACCATCTTCAGACTGTCATGGAGTGACTCAGAATGGCAGCGGGTCATCTTCAGTGACGAGTCCCGCTTTTGTCTTGGTGGAGACGACCAACGAATCCGTGTGTGGAGGCACCGTGGTCAGCACCAAGATGAACGATTTGTTGTCACGCATCACACGTCCAGAAGGCCTGGTGTCACTCCACCTCCACCCCTACCGCACCATCTGCAGGAACTGTGTGAGGATATTCAAGCTGCATGGGATGGATTATCACAGGACACCATTAGGAACCTCTACAGCTCCATGCCGAGACGTCTGGCGCGTTGGGTTAGCAAACACGGCGGCCCGACGCCATACTGAGAGACAGACTTCTGTATGTGTAGCTCAATAAATATTGATCATATCAGTCTAAATTTATCATCAGTTATTGATCCTGGTAACCTTTATCTTCCTTCCCAATAGCACTGCAATCCCACACCTCCTTCTGGGTGCAGCTGTTCTTTTGTGATGAGTGTATTTACTAGTATTTACTATTAGAACATGTCTCGGGCACCAGACGTCATATTTCTAACTCTCTTTGTCTCATAACTGTAAATGAGGGAGCTTTTTAGAGGCCTCAAGCTCATCAACCATCTGGTTCCCATCACCACCAACCCCACCCCCCCCCCACCACCATCACCACCACTGTGAACAATCCTGACTTGGTGTCTTCAGAACGAAGCGCTTCACACCAAACCACTCTTTACATCCGAACCATTGAATTTGGAGAGATCAGTGGAATTGACCTTTTGAAGGAGCTACTTGCCGTTCATGGCCATTCATTTCGATCCATTCCCTTCTCCAAGGACTGTTTGTTTCACTCTCCATTTCACCGAAGTGGCTTACTCATTCTAATTACCCAATTGTGCTCAGTGCGGTTCTGTTGTGTGTGAGTAATTCTGGACTGTTCTAAAATAGTCCCTGCCCAACTTAGACAAGTAATGTTTATCTCTTACTGTTGCTCAGCCGCGGAGCTCTTAGTCACTGTTGTGTCTGGGCCCCACGGTGGAGCTGCGCGCCCAGGCCCACCGTCCGCTCGCTCTGGCACGGAAGCCCCTCCTTCTTGGAAGACCGCCACCGTCACTGGGCAACGGCCATACACAACAGGAAACAGACCGGGGGATTCCGTCACTGCGTCGCAGTCAAAGGGAGCATTGAGTGGAGACAGGAAGGCTGTGTAAAGAGCGGAGGGGGGAGCTCCGGCAGCGAGGCCGGTGCTGTGTGAAGGCCTCCTCATGCTGCTGTTGGTGTTTCTACTTTTAAGTGCTTTTATATGCATTTCGCTGTATTTTTAAATGTGGCCTGAGCTTTATGACACGGACTCATGAATCACCTTGTAAACGGACCTAAAATAACACGTCCCCCTGTTAACGCGACGGGCAGACGAGACTGTGGATATGCACGCTGGTCTAGGCCCCTTGCCGAGGTTGCATTACCCACAACTTATCGTCAACTTAACTCGTCTAAGCTATTGTTGTGTTTTCCACAATTGAGGCCCTTTAACCATGTCGTTATTCCAAGTTTCTCCCATTAGGAGAAATGCGGAGCCGCTTTCCCGGGGGTCCTGTGTGGGATGGTTCCCATCAGTGCACGTCATTCCAACACGCTAGCCCAAAAAACAGACCCTGCCTTATGGACAGACGGGCAGACCCAGGGGGACTGGACGGTGGAGGTGATGTCAGACCCTTGCGGCCCCAGCACGCTGGACCGTGAAGGAGCGCGGACGCGAGCGGGGGTCAAAATGTGCTGGTGGTTTATTTTAACTGCCCTCGAACTCGCTGACACATCACTAGCCGATGCGCATGCATGCATCACCCCTCATAGCAGCCGTATGAGTGGAGCTTTCTTAACAGCTCCTGGACGTGACGACGTTCACTCGACATCTGGGAGACTTATGCTTCCTTTTACACAGATGGGAATATTTCAGGCATTTGCTGTTCAAACAGGGCTACAAAAATAGGGTTCTTTACCACAATGGAGGTTCTTTAAAGTCGTAGGGAACACAGAGGAACAGTGTTGGTGCTGGAGCTGAGCGTTATATTAAACATCCAGGAGAACCAGAATGAGGAATTTAATATATATGATATATACAGTTCAGAACAGGCTGCTCAGTTTCTGTATATGGACTGGGGCACAAATAGTACACTTGCAAAGACGGTTCTTCAAGGGTTCTGTATTCCGGGGAATGATTTCATACTAAAATAATTCTTTGCATGGTGAAATGGTTCTGCAGATTGATGGACATATGGTTATGTGTGGTTCTACATATAACATTTTTCACAGATGGTTCTATATATCAACCTAAATGGTTGCAACCTTGACATGCAAACAACGGAAGAACCCTTTTAGGTCTATATAGAACCATGGTTCTTTGCGTGGTGAAATGGTTCTTCAAATTTATGGATGTATATGTTATATATGGTTCTATTTAAAACTTTTTTAAATGGTTCTATATAGCACCGAAAAGAGTTACGACCTTGACATCCAAACAACAGAAGAACCCTTTTAGTGCTATATAGAACCATGGTTCTTTGCAGGATGAAATGGTTCTTTACATTTATTAATGTCTATGTTATATATGGTTCTATATAGATTTTTAATGGTTCTATCTAGCACCATATAGGGTTGCGACCTTGACCTCCAAACAATTGAAGAACCCTTTTTAGTGGTATATCGACCTATGGTTCCTTGCATGGTGAAATGGTTCTGCAGATTGATGGCGAATGTGTTTTACTTGGTTCTGTATAAAATAGAATCTCTATATATATATACATATACACACTTGACATCCAAACAACGGAAGAACCCTTTTAGTGCTATATAGAACCATGGTTCTTTGCATGGTGAAATGGTTCTATGTTATATATGGTTCTATATAGCACCATATAGGGTTACACACTTGACAGCCAAACAACAGAAGAACCTTTTTAGTGCTGTGTACTGTAGAACCTGTAGAAAGGTTTTATATGGAACCGTAACACATTCTCCATTAATCTGACGAACGATTTCAACATGCAAAGAACCATTTAAGCATGTAGGCTGTTCTGTATTGTCCTCAAGGTTCTAAATATAGAACCTTTTTCAAAGCGTGTACAAACGGATCTACTGTGAACTCCGCTGGGCTGAAGCATGCTGTAATTCAGATCTACTCTGTGCGCATCACTCTGCTCTCTATTTTGTCCCGGAACGTTATAACTTGCACTCTCTTGGCTTGATTAGAGACCCACCGGTTCTGCAGTCGGAACAAAGGATCTATGAGTCGCAGAGTTACAAAATCTGAGCTCTGGGTCTCACTGATTCAGTCCAGATCAGAACTTCTTAGTCATAACAGCCATTGTTGAGCATCATTCAGTGTTACGAGACCAGACTGGTTAACCTCAGTAATGGACGTTCTAGCTAAACAGCCATTCTAATGTTGTCCAGACTGTGATGTTCTGGGATTAATGTAATAGTGACCTTTAACCTAGTCTTGTTCTCTGATGTTCTATGTAGAAGGTATTTGACTTTGTTTGGGGTGAAAAACACCCAGATACAGTTTTACACCCCCATTTCCACTGTGGTGATGTGGTTCTAGAAAGAAACCAGCTGTTTTCCCTTTTTTGGTGAGCTCATGAATATTTAGATGAGCTCTGCCCTGATTGGCTGGTTTACAGCAAGACCCCGCCCACACAGAAGCAACATGTGGAAACAGACTAAATAAAATGAGCCCCTGTGTAAATAAGCTCCGCCCTCATTCTGCTTAGTTAGCTATACTAGTTACTTGGAGCTAATGCTAGTAGCTAACGTTAGCTATACTAGCTACTGGCTTTCCATCTGGACGTCAACACACAGTAGATTAAAGTTGTTCCTCAGTATGGAACTCTCAGTGTAAGATGATCTGCTTCAACCGGCAAACACGGATACAATCACACAGCATGGCTGCTACTTACAGGCTGCTGTTGTAGTTGTGATGATGCTAATAAAGGTGGAGCTGCTCCTCTCTTCAGTCTCTTCAGGGTCAAACGCTGTGCGGAGCTGCTCCACATTGTCCAGAGAAGTTTTGGAAACTGTCCGGAGTGAAATGTGCAGACTACAGGATTAAAGTTGTTCCGGGATCCTGTTAAAGATGTGGGAGCCGGAGTTCCTGTTTGCCAGCTTTTCCGTTCCACCTTAAATGGTGCCACAGTTACATGCTGTCACCTGTCACGGAACATTGGATTAAGAAGCTGGTGAATAGGAAGCTGCTTCAGCCCGGTTTAAAGGTGAACATCAACCATGTACCACTGACAGTCCGGTTCCTTGGAAGGGAATGGAAAGTGCCGACATTCCTTTCCCAGCCTGGAACGCTGGAATTCTCCACATAGTCCACCATTTTGGTTCCGTAGCGCCGTTGTGGTTGTGTTAGTAAGTCTGTTCAGTAACAGTTTAGGACTCACCCTGTTTTCCCATCCTGTTTTGGAATTGCAGGATTTGGATTTGATGGAGGAACAACAGTGTTTGAGGTTCACGGTATGTCAGTTCTATGTACAGGACTGTCCTTATTACACCATGTAACAGTGTAAATACAGTGTTCCATTCTATGGCACCTTTGAATTAAACCAGTTCAGCCAGTGGAGGATTGAAGGCAGTGTCCACATTACAAGCCTCATAGCCCAGATCCGATCTCTCTCAACATGATGGTTCACATTTGCTCAAATCTGTCTGTAGTGTAAACGAACCTGCGTCCTGAAACAACCGTCCAAATCAATAATGTCACATGAACCAACCACGTGCGTCACGAACAACAAACCAGCTAGCCAGCAGAGCGAGCCTTCCTGAAGACGATTGGCTCTGAAAAGCTCTCAGCTGTTCATTATTAGAGTGTGGCGAGCTTGAAGAATGTTCAGACGCTTTGCTGTAACACTGTTTACTGGCTCTGATGTGAGCTTCGGTGCTGCTGCCACGTTAATGGCGAATCATGCCGCATGTGCAGTGGAAAAAACACATGACCCAAGATCTGAGTTCTCCCTGAGGCTGCATGGCCACACGTCTCATAGGTATCTGGTCTTGGACCACATATGAAAGGCTACGTTTACATTACCAGTGGCACAAATCCAGTTTTTGGTGCTGATGTGACACAGGTCTGGTGTTTCCAGAGCAGTGTGGACACAGACACAAACCCGAGCCCTGTTTATCCGTGGTACTGGACTGGATATGTATTCGATTTGTGGTCATGTGACCGCAGTGAGAACGCTCAGATCGGAATTCATGCTTTGTCTTTTTGTCAAGTCACAGTTCACAGCTCTTTGGCACTCTTCTGGAATCCCAGCACTTCCGTCAGTCTGGATTTGACACGCAAGTGAGACAAAAGACTCTTAGAATTCCGACTTGAGTGTCCAGACTGAGACGGATCCGATTGGAATCGCATTTCAGACCACCTCAAAATGAACTTCAGTCTGGTTTAAATATGAACATCAACCATGTACCGCTGACAGTTGGGTTCCTTGGGAAGGGAATGAAAAGTGCTGACATCCCCTTCGCAGCCTGGAACTCTGGATTTCTCCACATAGTCCACCATTTTGGTTGCTGTAGCTCTGTTGTGGTTGTATGTTTGGGGGGTGTAAATACTTGGTCAGTAGAATGGTTGCACTGAGAGTTCCACCCAGAAGGAATCAACCGACAGGAATGAAACTTGGTGGGTGGGTTTGACATTGTGAGACATGCCAAAGATTCAAGTTTCACACTCGGCTTCCCATGTGACGTAAGCAAGGACAGGTCTTATCTCTGTACCTGACTGACACAACAGCCATGATTACAGACATTCAGCGAGCAGTGATGTCCTCCATGAGTCATCCTGTTAGTGCAGCACCATTGGCAGACGGCTGCACCACGCAGGACTACATGCACACAGACCGTTACGACGACTGTCCTTAACACCACGTCACCGTCACCAAAGACTGCAATGGTGTCGTGCCAGGCTGTCATGGAGTGACTCAGAATGGCAGCGGGTCATCTTCAGTGACGAGTCCCGCTTTTGTCTTGGTGGAGACGACCAATAAATCCGCGTGTGGAGGCAACGTGGTCAGCGCCAAGATGAACAGATTGTTGTCACACGTCACACGTCCAGAAGGCCTGGTGTCACTCCACCTCCACCCTTACCGCACCATCTGCAGGAACTGTGTGAGGATATTCAAGCTGCATGGGATGGATTATCACAGGACACAATTAGGAACCTCTACAACTCCATGCCGAGACGTCTGGCAGGTTCGGTTAGCAAACACGGTGGCCCGACGTCATACTGAGAGACAGACTTCTGTATGTGTAGCTCAATAAATATTGATCATATCAGTCTAAATTGATCATCATTAATTGTTCCTGGTAACCTTTATCTTCCTTCCCTATAGCACTGCAATCCCACACTTCCGCAGCTATTCCTTTGATGATGAGTGTAGTTATCCGTTATGACTGTTACATTTGTACGGAACAGTGTAGGATTCGGAATCGGCCCATTTTACAGTCCTCTTTTGGAAATACAGGATGCGCTTTGAGACGCATCTGTAAAAATACAATTAAAATCGCATTTCAAACCACCTCCAAATGTGGCTTGGATCCGATTAGCAAAAATCAGACTTTGTGTGATGCTTCCCAGTCCGGACTATCAAAAATCAGTCTGGATACAATCTGGATATAGTGGCTTTTCCATTGTGCATGCACCATCGTTCCGTATTACAGCATTACATCAGCTAACCTGAGATTAGTGGCAGCAGCAAATAGCTCATTATCCTCACAGTGAAGGCTCTCTCTCTGCGCTGGTTAGATCTTTTTGATTGCAGTTCATGACACATGCGATTCATTCGTGTCACGTTCCTGATTAGGACGTCCATGTGCAGGTCATTTCAGGACACTGGTTAAGAGAGATCAGATCTGAGTAATGAGGCTTGTAAGGTGAACGTAGCCAGAGGCTGCGTTCAGACTGCCGGCAAATCACATTTGTTTCAAATCAAATCTTTGGTGTCGAGTGTCTGCGCTGTTATTGGTGTGTCCAGACATCACCGATCTACACTCACTGGCCACTTCATTAGCTACACCTCCTTCTGTCTACACTCACTGTCCATGTTATCAGCTCCACTGACCATATAGGAGCACTCTGTAGTTGTACAGTTCCAGACTGTAGTCCATCTGTTTCTCTGTATACTGTGTTACCCTGTTCTTCAATGGTCAGGACCCCCACAGGACCACCACAGAGCAGGTATGATGTGGGTGGTGGATCATTCTCAGCACTGCAGTGACACTGATGTGGTGGTGGTGTGTTAGTGTGTGTTGTGCTGGTGTGAGTGGATCAGACACCTTGCTGGTCCACCTTGTAGATGTACAGTCAGAGATGATACCTCATCTGGGTTGGTCATCCTCTAGTCCTTCGTCAGTGGTCACAGGACGCTGCCCCACAGGACACTGTTGGCTGGATAGTTTTTGACACTGAGGTGTCCAGCAGCACTGCTGTGTCTGATCCACTCACACCAGCACCACGTCAGTGTCACTGCAGTGCTGAGAATGATCCAGAATGATCCAGAATGATAAACAGAGTCGTTCGGAGTGGTTTGGTGGGAAACACTCCATTCTAAAGAAACTTCCCAAATCAGAACTGTTCACAGTGGTGGTGAATGGAACCAGATGTCCACTTCTAAAGGCTCCCTTGTTGAGGCCACGTTCACTGGTGGTTTAGATAGTCAATCAAGTGTCTGTATGTGTGTTGAAGACGTGGTGACCCCTGGTTCCCATCACCACCACCACTGTTAATAACATCTCACCGCACTGTGTGGAAATGTCAGGAAGTATCTCTTGCTGCTGCCTGGCTAAGCTGGAACTTCCTCAGGGATGTGAGCGAGCAAGGCTGAGCAGAACCCAGCTGCAGGGTCCAAAAACATTGTTGCTGGTTGCGCTTATACAGGTTTACTATAGACATCCTATGTAGCAAGTGTACCACTATGTCCACTGCTGTTCAGCAACTCTATAGTGTAGCATCCAGTGATAGACGTGGCCAGGTCGAGCGGCCATGGGTGGAGGCTCCTGGGAATCACTAAAGGTACTATTTATGTTGTTAATGTTGTGGTTCATTTAATGTGTGAGTTAATATGTTATTTTGTGCAGGCTGTTTGTGTGTAAGGGTGGGGTCACCGTGAGGTGGTGACCTCCCCCCATGGGGTTTGCACTATTTATGTTGCAGCCGAATCCTAGCCTTCTCTCTCACAGTCCACACCAGCAGCAGTTTTGAAAATCTCACAGTCCACACAAAAACCCCAAAATGACCGGAAAACGCTCACATGAGCATGCCAGCCCTGTAGGGGGCGATAATAACTCATGACACCTGATGCCAAAATACCCGAGGAAGAACGCTACCAGCATGCATTCTGCACCAAAGCGTAAGAAGCTGTACTTACAGCACTGTGTACTGTGTACAGCGATGTGCAACTGTCAATGACCTACGATCGCTTCTTTAAAGTTGGTGCCGGCTGGGATTCATGCCAAAGCAAGTGCTCCAGACATGTTTTAGCCCGAGTTCTGACACATGCTCAATAAATGTAAACAGCAATAAGCGTCCGCAAGTCAACTGGATGATGTCATTGTTTTTAAAAAGCTGTCTTTCGCACGTCTGCATGGGTTTATCCTCCGAAAGCAAAAGTTTTCCATTTGTTAACCTCTCTTTATCCCAGACAGTTAAACCAGTTGTTTTTGTTACTGTGCCTTTAAGACAGATATGTGATCACTGTGAAAACAAAACCTCCCGTCACTAAAACGTAACTTCATAAGCTCACAAGACAAAAACAATAGTCACCTTGTGTGTTTAAGGTGGTAGTAACTTCAGGCTCCTGCAGATAGCGCTACACGAGGATGATGGGGTTATAAATACCTGCGGGGTGTGAGTGACGGGATCTATAGATTGGGAAGAGGTGCTACAGTGCAGGGAATGTCTCGTTCCATGTGTGGAAAATGGCTCCAAAGCAGATGTTAATGATTGGCTAAAAGGAGTGACTGCATTTGGGCGTGCCAAAGACCAGAGTGTGAAGGAAGTAGCTGAATCTGCAGGTGTATGGAAGTGTACGGTCATACGGGTCTACCAGCAGTGGCTAAAATCCCAGTCTACAGGGAATTCACCTCGGAATTGTGCCAGGGAAGGCATCCACCAAATCTGGCCCAACTGACCAATTCTTTAATGCCAGAGTGTCTGAACGTTGATGTGGCCTACATCCAGAAACTTGTCCTGTCCATGCCAAATCCAATCACAGCTGTTATTGGAGCTGGTGGCGTTTTTCAGTGAGCTTGTGTCTTTTGTCATTTAGGTTTTTTGAGGAAACCAATTTGGATATGTAAATGAGCTTTCTGTTTGGCTAAAGGCGGGAAGCAAGCAGTATGTCTTGGAAGTTTTGCATAGTTTGCATAAGACAGTACGGAAGATTCCGTTTTCCATGATATGGGCCCGTTAAGTCAAAGCAGCATGCCTTGTAGTGCACAGTGAATGCTGGCGGCAGCCAAAATGACACTCACCCAGACCTACGACCATGTATGTATGCAGAGTCAGAGGCAAAGCTTCCGGAACTGTCCGGATGACAGAGTAAAACTCTGCCCTAGAAAATGGGCATGCAATGTTGGAAAAACTACGGGCGACCTGACGTCCAACTGGACGTTCGTCAGTCCTCGCGGCGGGGGCTATTTATTTCTTGCAGCACACGGCTTGTTTACAGCAGCACATGGCTTGGTTTCACATAGCTTGAGAGGGGGTGGGGGACACGCTCCGGCCTGCCTGCCCCAATTAGGCCCCTAGCCTGCGGGTGAGAGCTTTCCATGAGGTCAAACAAATAAGTCGGACTCTCTGCATGACCCAGGAGTGGATGCCAGAGGAGGGGGAGAGACGCTGCTACTATTTCCCCGTGATGAAACTGACAGCTAGTGTTTCACGCCTGCGCCCGTGCATACAGGGGGGCTTTGCCTCACTGTCACCAATGCTTATTGTCCATCTACGAACTCCTTCTTCTGACTTACTGCTGCTTCGTAAGTGCGGTAACGGTACTTAACGGTGCTCACTGTGGACTGTTTGATGTGAGTTTGCTTGTGTGCATGTGATAAAAGCAATGAGACTTTAAAGTCTGTTATACACTCGTCATCAAAAGAATATCTGCACCCAGAAGGAGGTGTGGGATTGCAGGTCTGTTGGGAAGGAAGATAAAGGTTACCAGGATCAATAACTGATGATAAATTTAGACTGATATGATCAATATTTATTGAGTTACACATACAGAAGTCTGTCTCTCAGTATGGCGTCGGGTCGCCGTGTTTGCTAACCCAACATGCCAGACGTCTCGGCATGGAGCTGTAGAGGTTCCTAATGGTGTCCTGTGATAATCCATCCCATGCAGCTTGAATATTCTCACACAGTTCCTACAGAGTGTGCGGTAGGGGTGGAGGTGGAGTGACGCCAGGTGGATTCGTTGGTCGTCTCGACTCATCTTCAGTCTTCCTAAGTTCACCCACGTGACTCCACTGCTGCGCTCCCTTCACTGGCTTCCTGTAGCTGCACCCGCATCAGATTTAAAACTCTGGTGCCTACAAAGCCAAGAACGGACCAGCCCCTCCCTACTATATGGCAATGGTCAAGAGTCGATCTGTACCTCGAGCCCTTCGAGCTTCAAGTACAGCTCAACTCGATCCACCATCCCTGAAAACGCGTGGAAGACAAGCGTCCAGACTCTTCTCTGTCCTGGCTCCCAGATGGTGGAATTAACTCCCACTGGCTGTCCGAACAGCTGAGTCTCTCACAGTCTTCAAACGCAGAATGAAGACCCATCTCTGTGTAAAGCCCTTCAGTGAGTGAGCACTAGTAGATGTGGATGCTGAAATACTTTGTTCTGGCACTTATTCTGACCATAACCTTTCTTCTCTCTAGGTATGAGCACTGGGTTGGGTTGCCAGGTAGTGCACTTATGCTATATATGTCTGTGTATTGTTCTCTCTAGGTATCAGCACTGGCCCTTGTTCGGGCAGTGTCTGAGCTCAGGGTGAGTTTTAGACTCCTAACCTACTTATCCTAGCTGGGAAGCATTATCCAACGGAACACCAAGCACGGTTGTAAGTCGCTCTGGATAAGAGCGTCTGCTAAATGCCGTAAATGTAAATGTCTCCACCAAGACAAAAGCGGGACTCGTCACTGAAGATGACCCGCTGCCATTCTGAGTCACTCCATGACAGTCTGGCACGACACCATTGCAGTCTTTGGTGACGGTGACGTGGTGTTAAGGACAGTCGTCGTAACGGTCTGCGTGCATGTAGTCCTGCGTGGTGCAGCCGTCTGACAATGGTGCTGCACTAACAGGATGACTCATGGAGGGGATCACTGCTCACTGAATGTCTGCAATCGTGGCTGTTGGGTCAGTCAGGTACAGAGATAAGACCCATCCTTGCTTACGTCACATGCGCGGCCGAGCGTGAAACTTGGATCATTTACATGTCTTGCAATGTCAGACCTACCCACCAAGTTTCATTCCTATAGGTTGATTCCTTGTGCAGCTATTAGTGGTAACTATTCATTTGATGATGGGTATATATGCTTACTATTGCAGAATGCAGTGGTAGTGGCCTGGACAAGGAAATGGATCTAGATCTGTTGTTCCAGAGTGGTGCTCTTTGACATGCTAGTACCTGTTCAGTGGCTCTCCCTTGCTCCCCATTCAATTCAAAAGCATTTGCCTAAAGGAATGGCTATATATTAGCATCCCGCTACTGGTTCATTTTCTTGTGTGATGCACAGAACTCTTGTCCTTGCAGAGAGGCAGGCACTGAGCACTATAGGTAGTGCCACGGCATGGCTGTTGATCACCTCCCTGCTGTCCTGCCTGTACAGTAGCACTGGGTGGCGGTCTGTACTGCTGTAATGTTCAGTAAACAAGCTTTTAACGAAGGTGATATGTTTCCTGATGCCACAGTGGTGTAAGAAGTGGGCTCGCTTCTCCTAGAGGACGGCAGGGAAACTGCAAACTCAGCTGTGAACTGGCAAAGCGAACCGAACCTGGCCATGGACAGTGGGCAAGGTGGTACGATGAGGCTCAACAGCGGAAGATGCCCTCTCAAGGCTCAACAGTAAGACTGGAGTTTGGAGTTGGCTTGGGAAGGCCTGGAGATGTAGCCAGCTGGAGGAGGCCTAATGGTAAGTGCTCAGTCTGTCTGCTCCGGTGCATCTGGGGAAACAGATGCCACTACGAATGTGGATTGACCAGGAGCACATGCCCTCGGTGTGTGTATTAACTGGGACTATGGACACTGTTCTGATTTTCCCTGTACTTTATGGAGTTGCTGGCACAACAACTTTTGGAAAACTGAGAGAATGCAGCATCCAGCTACTGGCTTGTTCAGCCGTGGACATGCGGAAGGTGTGGCCATGCGGAGTGGCGAGTTCTGTGGCATCAGTGAGAGAGATATGTATTGTATGGGCCATTCTGTACTCTGCTGTGGGGACTTTTAGTGGGGTGGTGGTGCCCTGTTGATAGCTATTGATGACCTGCCTCCTGTAAAGACTGTTCAGTAGCGCATGTCAGTAGTCTCACCTGCTGCCATGTTCAATAAAAGAGCTTTCACCTGTTTCCCACGTCGTCTTATGACGCAGCCACGGTGTTAAACTGACAAATGCGTTGGCTGCAGCAGATGCATTTGAGTTTGATGGTTTTTCAGCCTGATCGCAGCAGCGCAGCTTACACAGATGAATACCCATCCAAGCCTTCCAAATAGCCCTCCATGTGCAGGGGAACGGGCCGGGCTTTGGATCCACATCAGAGCTGCAAACCGGCGCTAAATGTCCTGTTTACACAGCAGGCGGTCAAACTGAGTCTAACTGCAGCTGCAATCTCATTTTTCACACATCGTGATGAATGTCTACTTGAAGCGAGGAAGCATCAACAATTTAAGGCAAAACGCTGCTTACAAATGAGCTCCCTCATAAATTTCAGCTTTCGGCATTCCTCCCGCTGAGTGTCACAGAGTCCACAGAACCAGCCAGCTCTGAATCCGGGCTCTGGTCAGAAGGCAGGAGGCAGCGGCGCTCACGCAGTGGAGTCTCATGAATTCGAAGCTCTCATTTCCTCACGCTTAAAATAGAGCCGGAGGATCTTGTTTACGTTCACGACACCGACGCCCTGCAGTTGCTAAGCAATGTGTGACACTCCAAACAGCCAATGGGAATCTGCTAGAAGGCTGAAGGGCAAGTCCACCAGCTTTTTAAAATTTGCTGGAGATGTTCATTCAGAGTGGGTTTGGGGACAAATGGGCCAGATGGTCTTTACAGTGGTGGTGGTGGTGATGGGAACCAGGGGTCTAGATGTCTACAACACACATATAGTCATTTTATTGACCACCAGTGAACCTACACGTGTCTTCTGAGCCTCTTTATATGAAATGTTGGTGATGGGAAAACAATGGAACATCTGGGAAAACAAGGTGTTTGCATGTATCCCACTACCAGGAATGGACATATTACATGAACGGATTATTATTAGACAAAACTGCATCATAAAACAGTCAGGCAGTGCCTTTATAACCATTTATGTAATAACTTTCTGTGAGGGAGCTTTTAGAGGTGGACGTCTGGTTCCATTCACCACCACTGTGAACAGTTCTGACTTGGTAAGTTTCTCTAGAAGTGTCCTGTGGGCTCTGATGAAGGACTAGAGGATGACCAACACTGCACTGTGCAGCAGCAGATGAGCTATCGTCTCTGACTGTACATCTACAAGGTGGAGCAGCAAGGTAGGAGTGTCTAATAGAGTGGACAGTGAGTGGACACAGTGTTTAAACACTCCAGCAGCACTGCTGTGTCTGATCCACTCACACTGGCACCACACACACTAACACACCACCACCACGTCAGTGTCACTGCAGTGCTGAGAATGATCCACCACCCACATAATACCTGCTCTGTGGTGGTGCTGTGGGGGTCCTGACCATTGAAGAACAGGGTAATACAGTACACAGAGAAACAGATGGACTACAGTCTGGAACTGTACAACTACAGAGTGCTCCTATATGGTCAGTGGAGCTGATAACATGGACATTGATAGTAGATACAGGCCCCTGGAGTTCCTCCACACCGTCTTCATAGGCACAGGGACATGCTAGAGCAGGAAAGGGTTCCCCTGCGTTCAGACCAGTCCGTGGAATTCGTCCTGGAGCTGCTGGACAGGAGTGGGTTAACGTTTCGTCTCGGTTCTGACTCTGTATGACCACCCCGCCGCCCTCCCTAAAAAAAAAAAAAAAAAAAAAAAAAAAAAAAAAAAAAAAAAAACAACCGTAAAACGGCTCCACATCTGGAAATCTTGAGAAGCAGAGAATCCCTCTCTCCGTCCCACGAGACGTGGTGCTGACGTCAGGGAGGGGAGGGGAGGGGGGTGGAGCCGCGCGAGCGGAGGTATTTCCCGGCTTTATAAAGCTGCGGAGACCTCTGCGCTGTGAAGCAGAACGTCACGACCACCCAGCACACTCAAACCGCCTCTCAGCAGCGAGTCCGAGCTCTGCCTGACTCTGAGCGGAGACCGGTGGACCTTTAGAACCAGACCCCCATTAAAGCGTGAACTATGCGCGTGCTCTGCGCCGGGGACGCGCTTCTACTCTGAGAGAGACGCTCGGCTTTGGGCTGCTTGGTTGTGTTCCCGTAGTTTGTTCTTCTCCTCGGACTTCAGCAGCGCTTCAGCAGGACCTCGGAGAAAAGTTCGAGCCTCTCTCGGCAAGTATGAAAGCAGCAGAGGAAGGTAAGAGCTCCCCTCGCTCGCCTCAGCACGCTTCGCTGTAGGACCCTCTGTTTACTCAGTGCGCGCACCTGCGTTCACCTGGAGCGCGCTGGCGGTAACCGTGACGCGCGAGGTTTGCAGCGAGGCGCTGAAAGGCGTTGCCTTTGGACGCTGGGTCCGCGTGGGCAGCAGAGACCCAGCGCGAGGAGGGGCTCGTGCGCTCTGTGGGCTGGTGGGCGTGGCACGCGAGCGGAACGCTAGAGACCCGATATAGCTCTCGCGCCGTTTAACTAATTAGTGACTTGATTACTGGTCTACAGTCTTGTAGGAGGAGGGTTCTTCTTCAGGATAGACAGTGGTTCCATATAGAACCATTTGCATGCTTAGGTGGTTCTTTGCATGGTGAGGCGTTTGTTCTGATTGATGGAGAATGTGTGGCATATGGCTCTGTATACAGTAGATGGTTCTGTGTAGCACCAGTAAGGGTTCTACTGTTCTAACAATGTCAAGCTTTTAGTAATAGAGGAACCCGCCAATCTGAGGAACCACGTGGAGAACTGTTCAGGCATACATATGGATCTCCAAGTGTTTAGGGTCCTATGTAGAATGTCTGTACTACAGAAATCCTGAAGACCAATTTAGGGATGGACCGATATGATGCAGCGATACCGATATCCGATATTTTTTTTATTGCATATTTGTCGATACTGTTATACACACACGTATATATATATATATATATATATACATACACAAAGATATATGTACATAAAGAATGTATATATATTGGATATTTTTATTACATATTTGTATTTTTTTGGATATGTTATACATTTATATATATACTCACATACATATATACACACACATAAAGAAGATATATGTATAAATATATAACATATCCAAAAAAATACAAATATGTAATAAAAATATCCAATGTATATACATTCTTTATGTACATATACATGTGTGTGTGTGTGTGTTGGCTAAATATATGATCTTATGCATGAAATTTACATATGGGGGGCACAAACAACAATATACATTGTGGCCTGTCCAACAGTTATGGCACATGTATATAGATGTTACAATAGATTGGACAAGAGAGTGTTTAATATTATTTATTATTATTTTAATAAATATTTGTCGGAACTGTTATATATATATATATACAACAGCTATGCAACAGTTATGGCACATGTATACAGAATTTATTACACATATTTAATACACGTTTCATATACACATGTTAAAACCAGTAAATGGATAATTTGGATAAACTCAAATTTGCATATGTTGCTATATGCTATATATGCTATATATGTGTCAGCTGATAAAGGCATCAACCAGTGCACTTCTAACTGGCTGGTGCACTTCCCTGTTTTAAGCCATATATCTGCAGATGCCAGGCTTTGCCGGAACTGGCTTGCTAACTTGATGGCTAACATGAAGGCGTGGTGACCCTGATGGTGTCCCTGTCTGGCATCAGCTGAGGTTGGCTCTGTGAGATAAGCCCAGTTGAACAAGCTGGTGTTACACCGAGAGGCTGTCAAGTGCAGTAGCTGAGTGCGTTACCTAGATTGGGTGACATCCAGGTGGTCCAGCTCAGACCGAGGAGTGTGGGGGCACCATGGTCGACACATCTAATGTGTTTATAGAGATGTGTAGTAGCGCCTGAGCAGTGTTTGGTGCTGAAACCTACCTGTCAGTTGTTTGTTTTGACCACAAGACTCGAGTGGCCAGCGCAACTTGTTTTTACCCCCCCGACCAATAGCGATATGACTCCAGGATCATTGTTCATCCCTGATAGTTACCTGAGATTACCGCTCCTACAGGTAGTTTGGAGCTCAGTCCATTGAGAAATGGACCATTGAGCCTCCTTAGCTCTTCGGTTGGAACGCTGCTTGTTAAGTCGCTGCTCCTCCTGAGTTGTTCCAAGTGAGCTCGTGGCGCTGTGCGGTTTGCTCGGAGGCTGTTATTAATTTTCTCTGAGTGCTGCACACATGAAAGCGTGGAAGTTATGGCAGACGGAGACGCTTGTGACTCGGTTCAGATCACAGAACTCCACATTTTTCCCGAGCTGCACGGACTCTGGCTCCAGAAGCAGCTTTGGGTTTTCCTGCACTTTTCCAGTTCCTCCCCACAATCTCGGCACGCCATGCCTTTTTGCAGTGTGTGGGTTTACTCAGTGTGCGGGTCTCGTGACACTGCTGTGGAGCTCTGCGTGTCATGCTATGTGACATCACCACTGATTTTTCCTGCTTTGGATGGATTTAATAAGGCTAATTAGTGATATGAAGGCAGTTTGGTGTGTGTGTTACTCTGCCCAGCTTTAGTTCTTCTCTCCTGTTTTGGGGAAGGAAGTTGTTAAAGCTTGTCCCGGCCATGTTCTCTGTTTGTGCCAACAGTGTGCCAAAGAATTGACATAGTATCTAGAACCAANCCCAGCTTTAGTTCTTCTCTCCTGTTTTGGGGAAGGAAGTTGTTAAAGCTTGTCCCGGCCATGTTCTCTGTTTGTGCCAACAGTGTGCCAAAGAATTGACATAGTATCTAGAACCAATGATAATTTTGTTCAACATTTTGACTAAAATTTCAGAACCTTTTTGTTGGACATTTTGAATTGGTATATAAATGCAGCCTATGGCTTATTATGTTAAAGTTCTGACTTGAATGCTCAAACTGTGAACTTACTACAGTAAATTTATCCTGCAGAATCCTATTATAGTGACTTACTATGTTAAAATAATGACTTGTTTTCTCAAAATATTGAAAGAGAATCTTGAAATAATGACTTGGCAAAATAAAAACACTGACTATGGCAAAATAATGACATACTAGGTTGAAATTCTAACTTAAATATGCAAAATTTGTACTCACTGCATTAAAAAACGACTTATTATCTTAAAATAATGACTTACTATGTCAAAATAATGACTTATTTTGGCAAAATATTGATACAGCATCTTGAAATAACATACTGTGTATACATATAGCCTATGGCACAATAATGACTTATTATGTTAAAATTCTGACTTAAATACTAAAAATAGTTGCTTGCTACATTAAAATACAATAAATAAATGAATAAATAAATAAATAAATGTATAAATAAAATGATTATAAAAAAGCATCTTAAAATAAGTTATATATATATAGACTAAGGCACAATAATGACTTATTATGTTAACATTCTGACTTAAATACTCAAAATATTGAACTACTTATTATCTCAAAATAGTGGCTTTTTCTTTTTGTAAATATGAACTATGGCAAAATAAAGCTTACAAGGTTAAAATTCTGACTTAAATACTGAAAATAATGACTCACTACATTAAAATAATGACTTATTATCTTAAAATAATGACTTACTATGTCAAACATTTTGACTTATTTTGGCAAAATATTAATATAGCATCGTGAAATAACATACTGTATATAAATATAGCCTATGGCACAATAATGACTTATTATGTTAAAATTCTGACTGAATTGCACAAAATATGAACTACAGTAAAATAATGATTCAGAATCCTGTTATAATGATTTATTATGTTAAATATAATGACTTATTTTGCCAAAATATTGATATAGTATCTTAAAATAGTGTATATAAATATAGACTGTGGCCAAATAGTGACATTTATATTCTGACATAAATACTCAAAATTTTGACTCACTACATAAAAAAAAAAA
>CM067477.1:37764242-37774560 GCA_034552555.1 Semaprochilodus insignis
TCAGTTTCCACTATGAATTATTCAGTATCTACTATGAATTATTCAGTATCCACTATGAATTTTTCAGTATCTACTATGAATTTAAGCATCCACTATGAATTAATCAGTATCTACTATGAATCTACTATGAATTATTCGGTATCCACTATGAATTATTCAGTATCTACTATGAATTATTCAGTATCTACTATGAGTTATTCAGTAACTAATATAAATAATTTAATATCTACTATATATTATTCAGAATCTATGAATTGTTCAGTAACTAATATGAATTATTCTGAAACTGCTATGAATTATTCAGTACTTATTCAGTAATTACTGCATTTAGTATATGTTTACTATAAACTATTCAATTACTGCTATAAATTATTTTGTATCTACTATGAATCATTAATTATTGACTATAATGAACGATTCATACTATTTCATATACTACTCAGTATATGCCATGAGTCATTTAGTATCTGTTTTGAATTATTGAGTGTCTACTGTGAATTATTCAATATAAATCATTTAGTATTTATTATAAATAATTTAGCAACTTCTATGTTTGATGGCGATTAGTCACAAAAATCTTATATATAGGTCACTAAAGCTTATATCTCCTACTCGCCTGGTTTGGTGATGAGCATCATGTCCTACTCCGTTCAGTAGCTTCATCCAGTGAGGGACTCATCTGCTCATCATTATTCACTGATTCCATATGTGATCACCTGTAAAACCCTCTGATGTGTTTTCTGTGCAGATCTTGGTGCACGTGGGCTTCCTGACGGAGGAGTCCGGAGACGTGTTCAGTCCGAAGGTCCTGAAAGGTGGGCCACTGGGGGAGATGGTGCAGTGGGCGGATATATTGACCGCGCTTTACGTTCTGGGACACAACCTCAAAATCTCCATGTCAGTCAAAGAGCTGCAGGGGTGAGTTGACTTTCTGCTCTTCAGTGTCCAGGTGGGCAACACACGGAGACAGAATACGCTCCTAAGTGCTGCTGTTCTTTACTGTCCTCTTCCAGTACCAAAACACTTTTACAAGCTGTGAATTCTGACTGAAAGGGCGGGTCTAACACACAGGAAGTGCTTATTGCGGACCCTTGCAAACTGTTTGGCGGTGGTAGAGTGAGTGGAAGTAAGAGATGAACAGGCGACGTCTAAACCACTTAGAGTTGGAAATGCTAATGAAGGTACGTGGGCTGTAACGCTAGCTGTAGTGGAGAACCAGCTAGCTAGCTTAAAATGGCTGAGAGCTTTTACAGTCCACTTTTTACAGCCCAAGTGGTTCAGAGTCGCCTGTTCGTCTAAAAACTCTAAAGATCTTCACCAGGACAAACAGAAGCGGGCCAGCTGGATAAAACACACGCCACAAATGGACAAATTATGTTTTAGTGTCATGACCATCCCAAAGACCACACACTCTACCACCGCGAACAGTTTGATTGACAAGGCTCTGCAACAAGCACTTCCTGTGTGTTAGACCTCCACTTTCCTCAGAATTCGGAGTTTGTAAAAGTGTTTCGGTACTGATAAAAGTGTTTCACGTCTTCTAAAATTGTTTTTGCTTTTGTGTTTTTGTGTTTGTAAAATTGTTTTTGTTTTTGTAATTTTGTTTTCTTGAATGTCATTTTTTATTTGTTTGTAAATTTGTTTTTGTTTTTGTAATTTTGTTTTCTGAAATGTTCATTTGTTTTGCACTTCACGGTCACCGTAGCTCTGTGCTCTCTTTGTCCTCACTGCTGCGGGAGATTCAGTGAGCGCCTGGCGAAGGGAAGGCGCGTGCAGTATGTGCATCTGTTCTGTTATGCGCTTGTTCTGTTTACAAAAAAGACTTTCAGAGCAGTCAGAGTGACTGGCAGGGTGTTATGAGCTTGGTATGGATGTTGTTTGTGACAGCACTGAATAGACAGATAGATCTGGTTACAGTACAGTTACTACAATGGTTGTGACGAATGATCTCTCTGGTGTTGTGGACCAAAAGGAGCATTGTGGCATCTCATTCTGTGGACCATGAATTGCTGCTGAGCAGAGGGCCACAGATCTGACTAATCTTATCAGCACTAAAGGTGTGCCTCAGGGTTCCATACTGGGATCAATTTGGTTTTCTATTTTTTTTTTTTTCCTAAGATTTAAGGCCATTTAAGCAAAAATACACCTTTATGCTGATGACACTGACATTTACACATGTGCTTCGAATGGTTACACTACAGCTACTTCTGTGGTTGTGATGAATTATCTCATTGGTGTTTTGGACAGAAAGAAGCATTGTCCTGATTTATATCTGAATTTATATAAGGCATTTGATTCAGTGAATCGCAGCTGAGCAAATCTTATCAGCACTAAAGGTGTGCCTCAGGGTTCCATTAAGGGACCAATTTTGTTTTCTATTTTTATAAATGATTTAAGGCCATTTAAGTGAAAATACACTTTCGTGCTGATGACGGTGACATTTATACATGTGCTTCCTCCATAGTACAGGTGGCACAAAAGCTTCAGACTGCATTACAGTCACTACAAACCACTCTGTGTAGTTTCAAATTGGGTTTAAATGCACGGATCACAAACATTTGTGTACAGTTGTATGATGATCTCAGCATTTTTATGTCCAGTGGTAAATGCATTGTGCTGCCTTATATGTGGATTTGCCTTATAAAGCATTTGATTCAGTGGATCATGAATTACTGCTAAAACAAACATAGGGATGTTGGTTTTGGTCCTAAGGCTGTTAAATGGTTCACAAAGTATTGTGAAGATCAAACTCATTGTGTTTATGCAGAGGGCCATAAATCTGATTTTCTCAACAGAACCAAAGGTGTGCCTCAGGGTCCCATTCTGGGATCAATTTAGTTTTCTATTTTTATAAATGATTTAAGGCCATTTAAGCAAAAATACACCTTTATGCTGATGACGCTGACATTCATACATGTGCTTCCTCCATAGTACAGGTGGTACAAAAGCTTCAGACTGCATTACAGTCACTACAACACTGCTCTGTGTGGTTTCAAATTGGGTTTAAATGCAGAGATAACAAAAAACTGTGTACAGTTGTATTATGATCTTAGCATTTTTATGTCCAATGGTAAATGGACATAATGTGCTGCCTTATATGTGGATTTGTCTACGGCATTTGATTCAGTGGATAATGCTAAACACACGTAGGGATGTTGGTTTTGGTCCTAAGGCTGTTAAATGGTTCACAAAGTATTGTGAAGATCGAACTTAGTGTGTTTATGCAGAAGGCCATAAATCAGATTTTCTCAACATAACCAAAGGTGTGCCTCAGGGTCCCATTCTGGGATCAATTTCCTTTTCTCTTTCTACCTTCAGATAGTTTGCTTGTTTGAAGTGATATTCAAAATAACTGGTCCTCCAGCTCGGGATGTACCCAGGATATCTTCCTAAATTCAGAGCTATTTTCATCTTATGTTTTATGATGTGCCAGTTAAACTGAGCCCCTTGCTTGATTTCCCGGTCAGGGTGACACGACCCGTCCCTGGCCGTTGTCTCGGATGATTGTCATGTTTTGCAGCACAGCGTCCTGTCTGACAGGAGGACAGTGAGTTCTCGCTCCGTGAGAGCCTCGCTGTACACCTGAGATACTTCACTCTGCCCTCTCTACAAGCGGAGAGTGCTTATCCACATCTGCATATCAAAGGCCATTCCTTCCATGCACAAGTTCCCGCAGCTGTGGTACCTGCTGGTCTTGGTGTTTCACGCTGGGAGCGCACGGTCAATTTAGATTGGCCTGTGGGAGGCAAGATCTGTTTAAGACGGTCTGAAGGAATTCCGAGCCTTGCTTTTCAGGATCTGTTTACACCTGAGGCATTAATAGAGAGAAGCTAAATAAATACAACATCATCATTTATAGCGTGCTGTCTACTTTCCATCATCCCTACATTTTTCAGTTCAAATCAAATCAAAATTTGTCACACACGGAGTCATACACGGTACAACTAGCAGTGAAATGCTTTGACAAGGTTTTGGGCTACATGAAACAGTACAATAATATAAAATAGAATAGAATAGAACAGAATAGAATAGAATAAAGATAAAAATATGTTAAATAAACATAAAAAAGATTTGAATAAAACTAAGAATTTAATATAATAACAGAACAAATAGAATAGAATAAAGAAAAGAACAAGATGTTAAATAAACATAACATAAGATTTTAATAAAACTAATAATGTAATTACGGAATAGAATAGTGTAATAGTGTAATTAAGGAATAGAATAGAATAGAATAGAATAGAAAAAATAATGTTAACGTTGTTAAATAAACATAAAATAAGATTTTAATAAAGGTAAGAATGTAATTATAATAACAGAAAAAATAGAATAAAATAAAGATAAGAAAAATATGTTAATATCAAAATATGATTTTAATAATACTAAGAATGTAATTATAATAACAGAACAAATAGAATAGAATAGAATAGAATAAATATAAAGACAAGATAAACAGAAAATAAGATTAAATAAATCTAAACTAAGAATGTAATTACAGGAACACAACAGAATAAAACAGAATAGAAGAGAATAGAATAAAGAAAAGAACAAGATGTTAAATAAACATATAATACGATTTTAATAAAACTAAGAATGTAATTATGATAACAGAATAGAATAGAATAGAATAGAATAGAACACTGTATATAGAATAGAACTATATTACAAATAGAATGTAACTGATCCCTCATCACTCTTTATGACAGGTCTGGGCTCTTATTGGTTAATATGCCCACCTGCAGCTCAGCTTTCTAATTAGCACTGCGTCATGTAAACCTGTAGTGATGTTAGGTAGAACAGTGTCCAGATATCGCTTCTACCATGTTCTCCTATTATCAGTATTCCGTCCCGGGCCGCTCCGGACCGCAGTGCTTAATAGAGTTCAGATGTGGCCTTCAGATAGAGGAGTGCACCCAGAGAGGCAGCCTACACACCAAAGCAGGCCCTTCTGAAATTGCTTCTCCTCGTTGTTTTGCTGACTACAGTGCTGCGGTCGACGGGTCTGGACTCACGCCAGCCCTTTTGTTTTGATCTTTCTTTGAGAGGAACTTTGCGCCTTAGCGCCCCTTCAGAAAGCCGCTCCCTCCTTGTTGTGCTGGAGATGATCAGAAGGAGCTGGACTGTAATCTTGATTCCACAGAGAGCAAACTGTACGCTGCTCGCAAGCCTTCCAGAGCTAGCGCTGTGGCTCCGGCCCCGGACGGCATGCGGCGTGGAGAAACGTGACAGGACGAATCTGTATTTCAGTCGTTTAAAGCATGCTTATTTAGCAACGCATCGATTGCTATTGACTGGGAGGGGTTTGGTATGCCTTTGTTGTTGCCTCTGTGTCATCTTTTTTCCCCGCGAGTCAGCAGCGTTTATATTCTGCTAACTGATGCAAGCCCCAGTCTAGCGCCCATAAATCTGTCTGCTCCAGGCGGCTAACGGCAGCTAGCGTGCTCCGTTTGGCCATCAAAGCAGGACCAATAGGCTGTAAATCACAATGAGGAGTCACACGGCATCCAGAAGAAGCTCCACAGTGCCCTGTTGCAGGGAGTTAACCCTTGCGCTGTGTTGGGATCCTCTTTCAGAGCTCCACTCTTTATTCGTCCTGATATTGAAGATTATCTACACTCACTGTCTATTATATCAGCTCCACTGACCATATAGGACAGTCTGTAGTTCTACAGGTACAGACTGTAGTCCATCTGTTTCTCTGTATACTCTATTACCCTGTTCTTCAATGGTCAGGACCCCCACAGGACCACCACAGAGCAGGTATTATGTGGGTGGTGGATCATTCTCAGCACTGCAGTGACACTGATGTGGTGGTGGTGTGTTAATGTGTGTGGTGCTGGTGTGAGTGGATCAGACACAGCAGTGCGAGTTGGTGTGAGTGGATCAGACACAGTAGCACTGTCCACTCTATTAGACACTCCTACCTTGCTGGTCCACCTTGTGGATGTACAGTTCAGTGCACAGTGCAGTGCTGGTCATCCTCTAGTCCTTCATCAGTGGCCACAGGACACTGCCAGCGCCACTGCTGGACTGAGAATAGTCCACCGATTGTAAATATCCAGTCAACAGCACACTGTGGGCAGCGTGCTGTGGGCACGGTCCTATGCGCAGCATCCTGTGGGCAGATTTCTATGGGCAGCATCTTGTCGACAGTGTCCTGGTGGCAGCATCCTGTGGGCAGCATTCTGTGGGCAGTGTCCTGTGGGCAGATTTCTATGGGCAGGGTCCTATGGGCAGCTGCCTGTGGGCAGATTTCTATGGGCAGCGTCTTGTGGGCAGCACCCTGTAGGCAGCGCCCTGTAGGCAGCGTCCTGTAGGCAGCGTCCTGTGGGGAGTGTCCTGTAGGCAGCGTCCTGTGGGGAGTGTCCTGTGTGCAGTGTCCTGTGGGCAGCTTCCTGTGGGGAACGCAATGTGGGGAACGTCCTGTGGGGAGCGTCCTGTGGGCAATGTCCTGTGGGGAGCGTCCTGTGTGCAGCATCCCGTTTGGAGGATGCCATGGACACCATCTTGTGGGCAGCGTCCTGTGGGCAGTGTCCTGTAGGCAAGATACTGTAACCATTGGCAGTGCCATTAAATCCAACACTAGGCTTAATCGTCCAAAAATGTGACTCTGTGTGACAAGAAACACATTATCATCCTGCAGATAGGTGATGAAGCAAATAAATAAATAAATAAATAAATAAATAAATAAATAACAGGAGGGAAATTTTTAAATTATATTTGTATTAATTTTACACTTACCTAACAGGGATTTAAACAAGCAGCCAACAAGAAGGCACATATTACACAGCTTATAAATAGCAAGGGCCCTGTTTAGCACTAGCATCTGTTAGCCGATAGGCGCTAGATAGGACATATGAAAATGAATCATAGGGGGTGGGTGGCTGACTGGCAGGCGAGCACCGGCATCACTCATGCCTAAGTGGAGCGGCGTCCGCCGGCTTTGCTTTATGGGGGCTGATAGGAAGGTGTACAGGAAGTTGATGGCATTAGTTATTCATGGCGTGGTATGGCCACTGACAAGCCTATTCTCCGGAGACGAATAGCAGCCTTGTGCGAGCCCCTCGGATGGAGTTATGGAGAGTTATGGCAATATATCAGCACATATAGAGCAAAAAGCTGGACAGCCTTCACACATTTAGGGCTGAGTTGGGCTGGCGGGGGGGAATGGGGAGGTGCCTTGCGGGTTTCGGGAGCTTTATATTTGAAGCTGCACGGAAGCTGTTGGACCTCCATCAGCACTGATATTCATGGTAGCGAGTGTAAAAGTTGTAGAGAGACTGAAATCTAAAATGTGTACTTTCTCTGTCTGGTTCTGGTGTATAGAGGCGCCTGAATCCTTAAGTCTGATTGCTTCACTGAAATGACAACTTGGGTAGAAGGAAAAGTTGCTTGAACAATTGCTGGGTTCACTCCAGTAGAACTTCTTAGTACATCCAGCATCTCTCGGCATAGCAACTGCAGTTTGTTAGACTCTGTCCTTCTCTTATTGGATGAAAAGCTAGATGACAGCTTTAACCATGGTGTATCTGATTGGGACTTCTTCATTAGGCTACCAGGTCTTCCAAGTGGTTGTTAGAAATAGTTGCACCCAGAAGGAGGTGTGGGATTGCAGTGCTGTTGAGAAGGAAGATAAAGGTCACCAGGAACAATAAATGATGATCAATTTAGACTGATATGATCAATATTTATTGAGCTACACATACAGAAGTCTGTCTCTCAGTATGGTGTCGGACCGCCATGTTTGCTAACGCAACATGCCAGACGTCTCGGTATGGAGTTGTAGAGGTTCCTAATGGTGTCCTGTGATAATCCATCCCATGCAGCTTGAATATCCTCACACAGTTCCTGCAGATGGTGCGGTAGGGGTGGAGGTGGAGTGACACCAGGCCTTCTGGACGTGTGATGTGTGACAACAAACCGTTCATCTTGGTTCTGACCACAATGCCTCCACACATGGATTCGTTGGTCGTCTCCACCAAGACAAAAGCGGGACTCGTTACTGAAGATGACCCGCTGCCATTCGGAGTCACTCCATGACAGTCTGGTACGACACCATTGCAGTCTTTGGTGACAGTGATGTGGTGTTAAGGACAGTCGCCGTAGCGGTCTGCGTGCATGCAGTCCTGCAGCCGTCTGCTGGCACTAACAGGATGACTCATGGAGGGCATCACTGCTTGGTGAATGTCCGCAATCGTGGCTGTTGGGTCAGTCAGGAACAGCGATAAGGCCCATCCTTGCTTACGTCACATGCACAGCCGAGCGTGAAACTTGAATCATTCGCATGTCTGACAATGTCTAATCTACCCACCAAGTTTCATTCATGTGGGTTAATTCCTTTCTGGGTGCAGTTATTCTTTTGACGATGAGTGTATTTACCTTTAGCGTTCCTTTTCTGAATAGCTTGAAGAAGGGTGGCCTCCGAAACGATCCAAGAGACTCCATACTTTTTGCAGCTACTCAGAAGCTACGAAACTACTTGAACCGAGGTAATGAAAGCAGCTTCCACCCACGTCTCCATGTGGAACTCCACGAATGGCGGGGGAGGCTGTAGTGACACCACTGGAGGTACAGCAGATGTGTGGATGGTTTGGTTCTGACACCAGTCTCTTGGGAGCGTTTGAAAGAGGTGTTCTTTAGAAGGCAAAGCCAACCAACCTGCCTCAAAGCCACCAGATGCTTCCTACAGAGCTTCTCGTAGTGCTTTTAAAGTGTGGCACACTCCCAGGCACAGGAGGAACAAAGGAAGCGTGTAGGGCTGTGTATACATGCAAGCAGCCGCCTCTATTTCTAAGGCGAACGTGTGGTGGAGGCCAAGTTGAACTTTGGAAGAACTCCTACTCGTTATTTCATGGGTGTGGAGAACGGTACAGTGGTTGATGGAGGGTGGGAGATTGCATATGTGCCTCTGATTTGAATATGCTAGCTTATAGGGTTATGGTGCCGCTGGTTGTGCTGAGATGGGGGTTGTTACGTATATTCCAAGCCCAGAAGTTGCTGTCAAGTGCAAATTCCTTTGACTCTCCTCTAAAGATTTCCTTTACAGTTCATCAGCTTTTTTCTTAAAGCCCGTTTGTTGTCTTCCCCCCTCGTCTTCGAAGGTTGCCAGAATTCAGGAAGGAATATTGGCTTTTACAGAGTGCTCGCCTGACACGATATTAAAGCCGTTTGAACTGTCAGGGGAAGGTGTGCGTTCACTCTTTGATCTGGCCTCCGATGACGCTTCATTGATTTGCTGTGGTTAACCTGCCACGGAAGTTTGTTGGTTTTTGATCTTTAACTGTCAGTAAACTACATTGTCGGCTCATCCAAAATGTTTCTTGGCTCCTCGGCTCAAAGGAACTAAGGCGGGGGAGAGGGGGCTGTCGGACTTGCGAACTGAAATATGTCGACAGCAACTGCAGTTGTCTATTACTGTATGTGGCCTAGTTGCAGTGTTTCAATTGCCCCCATTTTGACATCCATGCAGGGGTGTTAGATCATGTGTGTAGGCATGCATTATTGTTTCCATAGGCACACATAAGCAGCAGAACCGCAGGGCTTTACTTATGTGCCTAAATCCACACATGGCTCGGGTCGTGGCCCAACACAGTACCGTGTACTAAACTGTGCTCTGCAGATGACTGTACATGGTGCGGTAACACTGAGTATGCCTGGCGCTTTGCGATGAAATGCCGCTCCCAGACTAATAAAAGAGGTGGATGAGGAAAGCGTGAGGTTTTTGTTGTTGTTTACGAGACCAGAAGAAGCTCATAGTCAGAAATATGCAGACGAGTATGACGGTACAGAAGCGGAGGACTCTCATCACCGTCTGCGACTCCTTTTCCATCCCACAGAGTTCAATTTGGCTTCTTCGTTTGAACTCCACTCCACTGTACCCCCGATACGCACAGATGGATTACCGATCTTAATTGTTTTTGACTATTCAAAGGAATGGTTATATAACAGCAACGATATGGAGATCAGATGATAAACCCAGGGTGGAAGGTAGGGGTGTTCAGAGACATGGCTATTTGTAAGCTGTGGCTGTCGTGACAAAATCCTGATTAACTAGAATATACATATTTTATATATATATATATATATATATATATATATATATATATATATATATATATGCACCAGAATGCAGAATGCAGTATTAGTTCTTAATCATTATGAAATGTTCATGTAATATTCACACATATTTAATTTAATTTGTAAGCTCACCTTGCGTGTTTAGGGTGGTAGTAACTTCAGGCTCCTGCAGATGGCGCTGCATGAGGACGATGGGGCTACTATAAATACCTGCGAGGTGTGAGTGACGGGATCCATAGAT
>CM067477.1:37817797-37828097 GCA_034552555.1 Semaprochilodus insignis
ATCTATGGATCCCGTCACTCACACCTCGCAGGTATTTATAGTAGCCCCATCGTCCTCATGCAGCGCCATCTGCAGGAGCCTGAAGTTACTACCACCCTAAACACGCAAGGTGAGCTTACAAATTAAATTAAATATGTGTGAATATTACATGAACATTTCATAATGATTAAGAACTAATACTGCATTCTGCATTCTGGTGCATATATATATATATATATATATATATATATATATATATATATATATATATAAAATATGTATATTCTAGTTAATCAGGATTTTGTCACGACAGCCACAGCTTACAAATAGCCATGTCTCTGAACACCCCTACCTTCCACCCTGGGTTTATCATCTGATCTCCATATCGTTGCTGTTATATAACCATTCCTTTGAATAGTCAAAAACAATTAAGATCGGTAATCCATCTGTGCGTATCGGGGGTACAGTGGAGTGGAGTTCAAACGAAGAAGCCAAATTGAACTCTGTGGGATGGAAAAGGAGTCGCAGACGGTGATGAGAGTCCTCCGCTTCTGTACCGTCATACTCGTCTGCATATTTCTGACTATGAGCTTCTTCTGGTCTCGTAAACAACAACAAAAACCTCACGCTTTCCTCATCCACCTCTTTTATTAGTCTGGGAGCGGCATTTCATCGCAAAGCGCCAGGCATACTCAGTGTTACCGCACCATGTACAGTCATCTGCAGAGCACAGTTTAGTACACGGTACTGTGTTGGGCCACGACCCGAGTCATGTGTGGATTTAGGCACATAAGTAAAGCCCTACGGTTCTGCTGCTTATGTGTGCCTATGCAAACAATAATGCATGCCTGTGCACATGATCTAACACCCCTGCATGGATGTCAAAATGGGGGCAATTGAAACACTGCAACTAGGCCACATACAGTAATAGACAACTGCAGTTGCTGTCGACATATTTCAGTTCGCAAGTCCGACAGCCCCCTCTCCCCCGCCTTAGTTCCTTTGAGCCGAGGAGCCAAGAAACATTTTGGATGAGCCGACAATGTAGTTTACTGACAGTTAAAGATCAAAAACCAACAAACTTCCGTGGCAGGTTAACCACAGCAAATCAATGAAGCGTCATCGGAGGCCAGATCAAAGAGTGAACGCACACCTTCCCCTGACAGTTCAAACGGCTTTAATATCGTGTCAGGCGAGCACTCTGTAAAAGCCAATATTCCTTCCTGAATTCTGGCAACCTTCGAAGACGAGGGGGGAAGACAACAAACGGGCTTTAAGAAAAAAGCTGATGAACTGTAAAGGAAATCTTTAGAGGAGAGTCAAAGGAATTTGCACTTGACAGCAACTTCTGGGCTTGGAATATACGTAACAACCCCCATCTCAGCACAACCAGCGGCACCATAACCCTATAAGCTAGCATATTCAAATCAGAGGCACATATGCAATCTCCCACCCTCCATCAACCACTGTACCGTTCTCCACACCCATGAAATAACGAGTAGGAGTTCTTCCAAAGTTCAACTTGGCCTCCACCACACGTTCGCCTTAGAAATAGAGGCGGCTGCTTGCATGTATACACAGCCCTACACGCTTCCTTTGTTCCTCCTGTGCCTGGGAGTGTGCCACACTTTAAAAGCACTACGAGAAGCTCTGTAGGAAGCATCTGGTGGCTTTGAGGCAGGTTGGTTGGCTTTGCCTTCTAAAGAACACCTCTTTCAAACGCTCCCAAGAGACTGGTGTCAGAACCAAACCATCCACACATCTGCTGTACCTCCAGTGGTGTCACTACAGCCTCCCCCGCCATTCGTGGAGTTCCACATGGAGACGTGGGTGGAAGCTGCTTTCATTACCTCGGTTCAAGTAGTTTCGTAGCTTCTGAGTAGCTGCAAAAAGTATGGAGTCTCTTGGATCGTTTCGGAGGCCACCCTTCTTCAAGCTATTCAGAAAAGGAACGCTAAAGGTAAATACACTCATCGTCAAAAGAATAACTGCACCCAGAAAGGAATTAACCCACATGAATGAAACTTGGTGGGTAGATTAGACATTGTCAGACATGCGAATGATTCAAGTTTCACGCTCGGCTGTGCATGTGACGTAAGCAAGGATGGGCCTTATCGCTGTTCCTGACTGACCCAACAGCCACGATTGCGGACATTCACCAAGCAGTGATGCCCTCCATGAGTCATCCTGTTAGTGCCAGCAGACGGCTGCAGGACTGCATGCACGCAGACCGCTACGGCGACTGTCCTTAACACCACATCACTGTCACCAAAGACTGCAATGGTGTCGTACCAGACTGTCATGGAGTGACTCCGAATGGCAGCGGGTCATCTTCAGTAACGAGTCCCGCTTTTGTCTTGGTGGAGACGACCAACGAATCCATGTGTGGAGGCATTGTGGTCAGAACCAAGATGAACGGTTTGTTGTCACACATCACACGTCCAGAAGGCCTGGTGTCACTCCACCTCCACCCCTACCGCACCATCTGCAGGAACTGTGTGAGGATATTCAAGCTGCATGGGATGGATTATCACAGGACACCATTAGGAACCTCTACAACTCCATACCGAGACGTCTGGCATGTTGCGTTAGCAAACATGGCGGTCCGACACCATACTGAGAGACAGACTTCTGTATGTGTAGCTCAATAAATATTGATCATATCAGTCTAAATTGATCATCATTTATTGTTCCTGGTGACCTTTATCTTCCTTCTCAACAGCACTGCAATCCCACACCTCCTTCTGGGTGCAACTATTTCTAACAACCACTTGGAAGACCTGGTAGCCTAATGAAGAAGTCCCAATCAGATACACCATGGTTAAAGCTGTCATCTAGCTTTTCATCCAATAAGAGAAGGACAGAGTCTAACAAACTGCAGTTGCTATGCCGAGAGATGCTGGATGTACTAAGAAGTTCTACTGGAGTGAACCCAGCAATTGTTCAAGCAACTTTTCCTTCTACCCAAGTTGTCATTTCAGTGAAGCAATCAGACTTAAGGATTCAGGCGCCTCTATACACCAGAACCAGACAGAGAAAGTACACATTTTAGATTTCAGTCTCTCTACAACTTTTACACTCGCTACCATGAATATCAGTGCTGATGGAGGTCCAACAGCTTCCGTGCAGCTTCAAATATAAAGCTCCCGAAACCCGCAAGGCACCTCCCCATTCCCCCCCGCCAGCCCAACTCAGCCCTAAATGTGTGAAGGCTGTCCAGCTTTTTGCTCTATATGTGCTGATATATTGCCATAACTCTCCATAACTCCATCCGAGGGGCTCGCACAAGGCTGCTATTCGTCTCCGGAGAATAGGCTTGTCAGTGGCCATACCACGCCATGAATAACTAATGCCATCAACTTCCTGTACACCTCCCTATCAGCCCCCATAAAGCAAAGCCGGCGGACGCCGCTCCACTTAGGCATGAGTGATGCCGGTGCTCGCCTGCCAGTCAGCCACCCACCCCCTATGATTCATTTTCATATGTCCTATCTAGCGCCTATCGGCTAACAGATGCTAGTGCTAAACAGGGCCCTTGCTATTTATAAGCTGTGTAATATGTGCCTTCTTGTTGGCTGCTTGTTTAAATCCCTGTTAGGTAAGTGTAAAATTAATACAAATATAATTTAAAAATTTCCCTCCTGTTATTTATTTATTTATTTATTTATTTATTTATTTATTTGCTTCATCACCTATCTGCAGGATGATAATGTGTTTCTTGTCACACAGAGTCACATTTTTGGACGATTAAGCCTAGTGTTGGATTTAATGGCACTGCCAATGGTTACAGTATCTTGCCTACAGGACACTGCCCACAGGACGCTGCCCACAAGATGGTGTCCATGGCATCCTCCAAACGGGATGCTGCACACAGGACGCTCCCCACAGGACATTGCCCACAGGACGCTCCCCACAGGACGTTCCCCACATTGCATTCCCCACAGGAAGCTGCCCACAGGACACTGCACACAGGACACTCCCCACAGGACGCTGCCTACAGGACACTCCCCACAGGACGCTGCCTACAGGGCGCTGCCCACAAGACGCTGCCCATAGAAATCTGCCCACAGGCAGCTGCCCATAGGACCCTGCCCACAGAAATCTGCCCACAGGACACTGCCCACAGAATGCTGCCCACAGGATGCTGCCGCCAGGACACTGTCGACAAGATGCTGCCCATAGAAATCTGCCCACAGGATGCTGCGCATAGGACCGTGCCCACAGCACGCTGCCCACAGTGTGCTGTTGACTGGATATTTACAATCGGTGGACTATTCTCAGTCCAGCAGTGGCGCTGGCAGTGTCCTGTGGCCACTGATGAAGGACTAGAGGATGACCAGCACTGCACTGTGCACTGAACTGTACATCCACAAGGTGGACCAGCAAGGTAGGAGTGTCTAATAGAGTGGACAGTGCTACTGTGTCTGATCCACTCACACCAACTCGCACTGCTGTGTCTGATCCACTCACACCAGCACCACACACATTAACACACCACCACCACATCAGTGTCACTGCAGTGCTGAGAATGATCCACCACCCACATAATACCTGCTCTGTGGTGGTCCTGTGGGGGTCCTGACCATTGAAGAACAGGGTAATAGAGTATACAGAGAAACAGATGGACCACAGTCTGTACCTGTAGAACTACAGACTGTCCTATATGGTCAGTGGAGCTGATATAATAGACAGTGAGTGTAGATAATCTTCAATATCAGGACGAATAAAGAGTGGAGCTCTGAAAGAGGATCCCAACACAGCGCAAGGGTTAACTCCCTGCAACAGGGCACTGTGGAGCTTCTTCTGGATGCCGTGTGACTCCTCATTGTGATTTACAGCCTATTGGTCCTGCTTTGATGGCCAAACGGAGCACGCTAGCTGCCGTTAGCCGCCTGGAGCAGACAGATTTATGGGCGCTAGACTGGGGCTTGCATCAGTTAGCAGAATATAAACGCTGCTGACTCGCGGGGAAAAAAGATGACACAGAGGCAACAACAAAGGCATACCAAACCCCTCCCAGTCAATAGCAATCGATGCGTTGCTAAATAAGCATGCTTTAAACGACTGAAATACAGATTCGTCCTGTCACGTTTCTCCACGCCGCATGCCGTCCGGGGCCGGAGCCACAGCGCTAGCTCTGGAAGGCTTGCGAGCAGCGTACAGTTTGCTCTCTGTGGAATCAAGATTACAGTCCAGCTCCTTCTGATCATCTCCAGCACAACAAGGAGGGAGCGGCTTTCTGAAGGGGCGCTAAGGCGCAAAGTTCCTCTCAAAGAAAGATCAAAACAAAAGGGCTGGCGTGAGTCCAGACCCGTCGACCGCAGCACTGTAGTCAGCAAAACAACGAGGAGAAGCAATTTCAGAAGGGCCTGCTTTGGTGTGTAGGCTGCCTCTCTGGGTGCACTCCTCTATCTGAAGGCCACATCTGAACTCTATTAAGCACTGCGGTCCGGAGCGGCCCGGGACGGAATACTGATAATAGGAGAACATGGTAGAAGCGATATCTGGACACTGTTCTACCTAACATCACTACAGGTTTACATGACGCAGTGCTAATTAGAAAGCTGAGCTGCAGGTGGGCATATTAACCAATAAGAGCCCAGACCTGTCATAAAGAGTGATGAGGGATCAGTTACATTCTATTCGTAATATAGTTCTATTCTATATACAGTGTTCTATTCTATTCTATTCTATTCTATTCTATTCTATTCTGTTATCATAATTACATTCTTAGTTTTATTAAAATTGTATTATATGTTTATTTAACATCTTGTTCTTTTCTTTATTCTATTCTCTTCTATTCTGTTTTATTCTGTTGTGTTCCTGTAATTACATTCTTAGTTTAGATTTATTTAATCTTATTTTCTGTTTATCTTGTCTTTATATTTATTCTATTCTATTCTATTCTATTTGTTCTGTTATTATAATTACATTCTTAGTATTATTAAAATCATATTTTGATATTAACATATTTTTCTTATCTTTATTTTATTCTATTTTTTCTGTTATTATAATTACATTCTTAGCTTTATTAAAATCTTATTTTACGTTTATTTAACAACGTTAACATTATTTTTTCTATTCTATTCTATTCTATTCTATTCCTTAATTACACTATTACACTATTCTATTCCGTAATTACATTATTAGTTTTATTAAAATCTTATTTTATGTTTATTTAACATCTTGTTCTTTTCTTTATTCTATTCTATTTGTTCTGTTATTATATTAAATTCTTAGTTTTATTCAAATCTTTTTTATGTTTATTTACCATATTTTTATCTTCATTCTATTCTATTCTGTTCTATTCTATTCTATTTTATATTATTGTACTGTTTCATGTAGCCCAAAACCTTGTCAAAGCATTTCACTGCTAGTTGTACCGTGTATGACTCCGTGTGTGACAAATTTTGATTTGATTTGAACTGAAAAATGTAGGGATGATGGAAAGTAGACAGCACGCTATAAATGATGATGTTGTATTTATTTAGCTTCTCTCTATTAATGCCTCAGGTGTAAACAGATCCTGAAAAGCAAGGCTCGGAATTCCTTCAGACCGTCTTAAACAGATCTTGCCTCCCACAGGCCAATCTAAATTGACCGTGCGCTCCCAGCGTGAAACACCAAGACCAGCAGGTACCACAGCTGCGGGAACTTGTGCATGGAAGGAATGGCCTTTGATATGCAGATGTGGATAAGCACTCTCCGCTTGTAGAGAGGGCAGAGTGAAGTATCTCAGGTGTACAGCGAGGCTCTCACGGAGCGAGAACTCACTGTCCTCCTGTCAGACAGGACGCTGTGCTGCAAAACATGACAATCATCCGAGACAACGGCCAGGGACGGGTCGTGTCACCCTGACCGGGAAATCAAGCAAGGGGCTCAGTTTAACTGGCACATCATAAAACATAAGATGAAAATAGCTCTGAATTTAGGAAGATATCCTGGGTACATCCCGAGCTGGAGGACCAGTTATTTTGAATATCACTTCAAACAAGCAAACTATCTGAAGGTAGAAAGAGAAAAGGAAATTGATCCCAGAATGGGACCCTGAGGCACACCTTTGGTTCTGTTGAGAAAATCTGATTTATGGCCTTCTGCATAAACACACTAAGTTCGATCTTCACAATACTTTGTGAACCATTTAACAGCCTTAGGACCAAAACCAACATCCCTACGTGTGTTTAGCATTATCCACTGAATCAAATGGCGTAGACAAATCCACATATAAGGCAGCACATTATGTCCATTTACCATTGGACATAAAAATGCTAAGATCATAATACAACTGTACACAGTTTTTTGTTATCTCTGCATTTAAACCCAATTTGAAACCACACAGAGCAGTGTTGTAGTGACTGTAATGCAGTCTGAAGCTTTTGTACCACCTGTACTATGGAGGAAGCACATGTATGAATGTCAGCGTCATCAGCATAAAGGTGTATTTTTGCTTAAATGGCCTTAAATCATTTATAAAAATAGAAAACTAAATTGATCCCAGAATGGGACCCTGAGGCACACCTTTGGTTCTGTTGAGAAAATCAGATTTATGGCCCTCTGCATAAACACAATGAGTTTGATCTTCACAATACTTTGTGAACCATTTAACAGCCTTAGGACCAAAACCAACATCCCTATGTTTGTTTTAGCAGTAATTCATGATCCACTGAATCAAATGCTTTATAAGGCAAATCCACATATAAGGCAGCACAATGCATTTACCACTGGACATAAAAATGCTGAGATCATCATACAACTGTACACAAATGTTTGTGATCCGTGCATTTAAACCCAATTTGAAACTACACAGAGTGGTTTGTAGTGACTGTAATGCAGTCTGAAGCTTTTGTGCCACCTGTACTATGGAGGAAGCACATGTATAAATGTCACCGTCATCAGCACGAAAGTGTATTTTCACTTAAATGGCCTTAAATCATTTATAAAAATAGAAAACAAAATTGGTCCCTTAATGGAACCCTGAGGCACACCTTTAGTGCTGATAAGATTTGCTCAGCTGCGATTCACTGAATCAAATGCCTTATATAAATTCAGATATAAATCAGGACAATGCTTCTTTCTGTCCAAAACACCAATGAGATAATTCATCACAACCACAGAAGTAGCTGTAGTGTAACCATTCGAAGCACATGTGTAAATGTCAGTGTCATCAGCATAAAGGTGTATTTTTGCTTAAATGGCCTTAAATCTTAGGAAAAAAAAAAAAATAGAAAACCAAATTGATCCCAGTATGGAACCCTGAGGCACACCTTTAGTGCTGATAAGATTAGTCAGATCTGTGGCCCTCTGCTCAGCAGCAATTCATGGTCCACAGAATGAGATGCCACAATGCTCCTTTTGGTCCACAACACCAGAGAGATCATTCGTCACAACCATTGTAGTAACTGTACTGTAACCAGATCTATCTGTCTATTCAGTGCTGTCACAAACAACATCCATACCAAGCTCATAACACCCTGCCAGTCACTCTGACTGCTCTGAAAGTCTTTTTTGTAAACAGAACAAGCGCATAACAGAACAGATGCACATACTGCACGCGCCTTCCCTTCGCCAGGCGCTCACTGAATCTCCCGCAGCAGTGAGGACAAAGAGAGCACAGAGCTACGGTGACCGTGAAGTGCAAAACAAATGAACATTTCAGAAAACAAAATTACAAAAACAAAAACAAATTTACAAACAAATAAAAAATGACATTCAAGAAAACAAAATTACAAAAACAAAAACAATTTTACAAACACAAAAACACAAAAGCAAAAACAATTTTAGAAGACGTGAAACACTTTTATCAGTACCGAAACACTTTTACAAACTCCGAATTCTGAGGAAAGTGGAGGTCTAACACACAGGAAGTGCTTGTTGCAGAGCCTTGTCAATCAAACTGTTCGCGGTGGTAGAGTGTGTGGTGTTTGGGATGGTCATGACACTAAAACATAATTTGTCCATTTGTGGCGTGTGTTTTATCCAGCTGGCCCGCTTCTGTTTGTCCTGGTGAAGATCTTTAGAGTTTTTAGACGAACAGGCGACTCTGAACCACTTGGGCTGTAAAAAGTGGACTGTAAAAGCTCTCAGCCATTTTAAGCTAGCTAGCTGGTTCTCCACTACAGCTAGCGTTACAGCCCACGTACCTTCATTAGCATTTCCAACTCTAAGTGGTTTAGACGTCGCCTGTTCATCTCTTACTTCCACTCACTCTACCACCGCCAAACAGTTTGCAAGGGTCCGCAATAAGCACTTCCTGTGTGTTAGACCCGCCCTTTCAGTCAGAATTCACAGCTTGTAAAAGTGTTTTGGTACTGGAAGAGGACAGTAAAGAACAGCAGCACTTAGGAGCGTATTCTGTCTCCGTGTGTTGCCCACCTGGACACTGAAGAGCAGAAAGTCAACTCACCCCTGCAGCTCTTTGACTGACATGGAGATTTTGAGGTTGTGTCCCAGAACGTAAAGCGCGGTCAATATATCCGCCCACTGCACCATCTCCCCCAGTGGCCCACCTTTCAGGACCTTCGGACTGAACACGTCTCCGGACTCCTCCGTCAGGAAGCCCACATGCACCAAGATCTGCACAGAAAACACATCAGAGGGTTTTACAGGTGATCACATATGGAATCAGTGAATAATGATGAGCAGATGAGTCCCTCACTGGATGAAGCTACTGAACGGAGTAGGACATGATGCTCATCACCAAACCAGGCGAGTAGGAGATATAAGCTTTAGTGACCTATATATAAGATTTTTGTGACTAATCGGCATCAAACATAGAAGTTGCTAAATTATTTATAATAAATACTAAATGATTTATATTGAATAATTCACAGTAGACACTCAATAATTCAAAACAGATACTAAATGACTCATGGCATATACTGAGTAGTATATGAAATAGTATGAATCGTTCATTATAGTCAATAATTAATGATTCATAGTAGATACAAAATAATTTATAGCAGTAATTGAATAGTTTATAGTAAACATATACTAAATGCAGTAATTACTGAATAAGTACTGAATAATTCATAGCAGTTTCAGAATAATTCATATTAGTTACTGAACAATTCATAGATTCTGAATAATATATAGTAGATATTAAATTATTTATATTAGTTACTGAATAACTCATAGTAGATACTGAATAATTCATAGTAGATACTGAATAATTCATAGTGGATACCGAATAATTCATAGTAGATTCATAGTAGATACTGATTAATTCATAGTGGATGCTTAAATTCATAGTAGATACTGAAAAATTCATAGTGGATACTGAATAATTCATAGTAGATACTGAATAATTCATAGTGGAAACTGA
>CM067477.1:37828597-37849105 GCA_034552555.1 Semaprochilodus insignis
AGTATCACCCACCCCTCACACAGTATCGCCTTCCCCTCACACAATATCGCCCACCATACACTCCTCACACAGTATCGCCTTCCCTTCACACAATATCGCCCACCGTACACTCCTCACACAGTATCGTCCGCCCCTCACACAGTGTCACCCACCCCTCAGACAGTATCAACAACCCTCACACAATATTCCTCACCCCTCACATAATATCAACCACCCCTCACACAGTATCACCCGCCCCTCACACAATATCTCCCACCATACATTCCTCACACAGTATCTCCCTCCCCACACACAATATCGCCCACCATACACTCCTCACACAGTATCACCTGCCCCTCACACAATATCTCCCACCATACATTCCTCACGCAGTATTGCCCACCCCTCACACAGTATCAACTAACCCTCACACAATATCGCCTGCTCCTCACACAGTATCGCCCTCCCCTCACATGATATCACTCACTTCTCACACAACATCGCCTACCCCTCACACAATATCGCTCACCCCTCACACAGTGTTGCCCACCCCCACACAATATCACCTGCCCCCACACAAAATTGCCCAATCCTTACACAATATCGCGCGCTTCTCACACTGTATCGCACAACCCTCCCACAATATCACCAACCCCGCACCCTTCACACAGTGAATAAATAATAATAATTATTATTATTATTATTATTATTGTTGTTGTTGTTGTTGTTATTATTATTGTTATTATTATTGTTAAGTAGTAGTAGTAGTATGTGGCACAATGGGTAGCGCTGTCGCTGGGTTTGATTCCCTGGCCAAGCGGCTGGCTTCCTTCCTGTGTGGAGTTTCATGGCCTCCCATGTCTGTGTGGAACTCCTCAGGAAACTAGTTCTCTAAGAACAGGGAAACAAACCATGAAAACCCTTCACGAATAGGTGCGTCCAAACTTTTGACTGGTGCCGTAATGACTGAAACAATCTCTTTACCTAAACGACTCTGAGCATGTGCATTATCGGTAATAGCCAGACCTCTACAGAAGCATCCATTAGTCGCTAAACAGAGCTAGGCTTGAGAAGGGGCTCGGAGGCGGGGAGCTGGCAGTGGAACAGTCGGGTCTATGTGATAAATTTGTAGATGTAGTCGTTCCTCTCGCTGCGGTGAGTCATTAACACTCTGGAATCTACTTCAGCACCATCAGGTGGGGCATATTACAAAGAGAACGGCTGGAGAGGGGATCCATTAGCCATCTGAAGAGGGTTCAGGAGCACTTGGAATGAGACGGAGAGGGAAGCAAAGAGCAAACACTTTACAGCGCATGCTGTCATTTTCTTTAGCCTGCAGTGCTTCAGTCATAACCCACTTGTAACCCAGCAGCCTATAGGCTAGTCAGCCAAGTCCCTGAACAGACATGGGAGTTTAGATCAGTACCAGTGCACACTGAGGAAAGCCATGCAATGAACTTACTTGATTCTAATGTGTACATTATCAGTAATAGGGCTGTACCCGACTCAGAATTTTGTCAGTCGAATCGGATTCACCCGTCCTGGCCGACGATTCGACTATTGGTCATGTGTTTTCTCCATATACATTATCTAGTAATCAGTAAATCAATTTGCATACGGTTCAGATCTGATGTCCTCCTCATTTAGAAAGTCAGCAGAGTCACAGGATCATATTACTGAACTAAGAGAGACGTGGCATATGATGAACGATCTGGAGCCTGATTTAATTACAGAATATAGCGTCGGGCAGCGAGCACGTATTTATGCTAAACATTAGCGCTTCTAGCCTGTCTTTATAATTTCACTTTTAACAGCTTCTTCAGTAGGATGACCCTTCGTCTTTCATCACTCATAAACAATGAACTCCTAAATATAACCAAATTAGTCAATATTTAAATAATTTTTAGATGAAAAGGAGAACGGTAGACCTGAAACCGTTTAATTATTATATCACCCGTGCTGAAATAATTATTCCTCGTTTATCGGCAGGCATATTAAGTGACTGTACTTATCTTTAAATAAAAATAATCTTAGCTGTAAACGAATAAATAAAAATATCTGTAATTTAGGTTCTAAAATAATGGAATTATAATAAAACAAACGTCTTCGGTCCGTTTTTCCTTCACCGCAAACAGCCATTATGTCTAAAACGAAAGTCAGCTCACTGGTTTGAAGCAGTGTTGGATGTCTGACTAAATGACGAGCAGAATTAGGTTTAATCTGTTCAGATTCTCTTCTTCAAAAGCTCCTCCAGACTTTCTCTGAGACATCGTTCCACCCGTGTTTCTCAGCTTCACAGCTTTAGCTTCCTTCAACGGTGAACCGCCAGCGCACGTTGTTACGTGGATTTTATTTTTTAGCATGCGTCATAGCCCAGTTAGAACTTAAATATGTATTTATTATTCCCCTTTAATAATTATTAAAATGTCTTTTTACATTCTTAAAGTTCTTGGGCATTTTTGTAAGCTTTTCTCTGTTTTACGACAAAAAAATAAATAAATAAAAAAAACTTGTCACGGTTCTCAGTCAACTCAAAGGGTCTCCGACTGACGATTCGACTCGCCGACTTCTAGAGGGCAGCCCTAATCAATATCATGCAGCTGTGTGTTTAGGTCCAGTATGTGGGTTCAGTATTGTGTTTGAGTGCCCCCGTCTCATTTGTCACTGAAACATTCAAAGGTTCAAGGTAACTAGCCAGGGGCATGTTTAGACCAAGTAGGGCAGATCATCAGATGGATGGAGGGGTCTGGTGGGGGGCGATTTCACATAAAGTATGGCATTTAAGAAAAATTGCTTTTAGTATCTGCAGTAAATAACAGAAATCAGAAGTAACCTCTCACTGCCTGCAAGAGCCATGAACACGGAGCTATAGGTAAGATTTTATTCTAAGCTTACCAGACACGGCATCACCCACCCCTCACACAGTATCACCCACCCCTCACACTAAATCTCCTGCCCAACACAATATCGCCCACTGCTCACACAGTATCGCGCATCCCTCACACAATAATGCCCACCCATCACACAATATCGCCCACTGCTCACACGGTATCACCCACCCCTCACACAGTATTGCCCGCCCACACAGTATCACCCACACCTCACACAAAATCGCCTGCCCCAACACAATATCGCCCACTGCTCACACAGTATCGCCCATCCCTCACACAATAATGCCCACCCATCACATAATATCACCCACCTCTCACACGATATCATCTGCCCCTCACACAGTATCACCCTCCCCTCACACAATATCACTTACTTCTCACACAGTATCAACCACCCCTCACACAGTATTGCCCGCCCCTCACACAGTATCACCCTCCCCTCACACAATATCACTTACTTCTCACACAGTATCACCCACACCTCACACAAAATCTCCTGCCCCAACACAATATCGTCCACTGCTCACACAGTATCACGCATCCCCCACACAATAATGCCCACCCATCACATAATATCGCCCACCTCACCGGACCTAAAATGATGGGGCTATAAATACCTGCGGGGTGTGAGTGACAGGATCCATAGATTGAGAAGAGGTGGTACAGTGCAGGGAATGCTGCTCTCCTCAGCTGCTCCGCTCACTAAACTTCCTGAAAAGGAGAAATCAGGAGTAATGCCTTGTGGCATGGACTGCCTGATCTTCAGTAGGTCATCTGCGCTGTATGTGAAAGTGTTGGGTTCCAAGTGACACAACAAACAAACAAAAACAAACAAAACACGACAGAGCTTCTGACCAGTGTCGCCGTCTGCGGTGCCGTGATGAGACGTATTCTGATTCTGATTCTGACGTCTCGTTCCATGTGAGGAAAATGGCTCCAAAGCAGATGTTAATGATTGGCTAAATGGAGTGACTGCATTCGGGCGTGACTGCAAAGGCCATAGTGTGAAGGAAGTAGCTGAATCTGCAGGTGATGCCACGGTCCCATGGTTGAAGGACACGGAGATAGCAAACTGTGAAACTGTAGTTTTCAAAGAACCTGCAATGGAAGAATTTGCCAGAGTAAGCGACATCATGCTGCAGACTACAGCGCCCCTCTCTTCATCTTAAATAAGCAATCTACAAATGATCTACAATGGGAAAGCTCTCCTCTGGTCATCATGCATTTCACCTGTAATGTCAACATCCCAACATTTGTGTGGCTTCATGAACTTATTGTCCACATGCCACTATGAGGTGTAGAATGCTGTTCTGTAAACGCAAACAGTCCAGCCTAGTGTGGCCACTTTCATAGCCTCAAAAAGGAGGACATCATAAACGGTGGGTCGGGCACGAACCCAGAACAGAATTAAAATCATATCCTATATAACACATACATGATGCTTTACTCACCTAATTAGGTGGAATGGATGACATTCGTGAGTCAGACGAGAGCTTACTAACTGACTAGCATTTAGAGGGCTGACCTGCGGTTAGCCGGTAGACGGGTCCCGATGTCACATGACCTTGTTAAACCAATGAAATGCAAGGCATTTGTCTTGTCATGGACGTGAGCCAATGGCACACATGATATTGTTCGCGAGTGAACATTTTAAATAGTTCATCCCGAAAAGAGGACTAATAGGCTTCCATCCAGGTACTGCGCCATATGGAGGACTGGGAGCTGAAAAAACGGACTATCTGGCCTAAAGCCGCACATGTGGCCACTTTAGTCCAGTCCCCTTCTTGCTTGGTCTTCCCCATGTGCCAAAGAGGATTGGCATCAGCCCTAAAAGTCTGATCTCTCATCATGACTGTAGCCCGGAGTATGTGGGAACAGTGCTCCTTCTACTTTGGGCATGCCGTTTCAGGCAACAATGGAATGATGGTTAAAAGGTTTAGTTAGTCAGCCAAGGTGTGGGGCATGGTTGCAGTGAGTGTGGGCTTTAATCCGTGCTGCTTGTCATAAGACCCACTAGAAGTCGACTAACATCAGCTGACACCTAATCCCTCAGGGTTTACTGAGTTATGCTCCTTGACACTTGTGTCATCTATGCGCTGGTGGGAGATGTTATCTACTGCCAGACGTCTCAGCATGGAGCTGTAGAGGTTCCTAATGGTGTCCTGTGATAATCCATCCCATGCAGCTTGAATATCCTCACACAGTTCCTGCAGATGGTGCGGTAGGGGTGGAGGTGGAGTGACACCAGGCCTTATGGACTTGTGATGCATGACAAGAAATCGTTCATCTTGGGGCTGAGCACGATGCCTCCACACATGAATTTGTTGGTCGGAAGCCAATTGAAAGGCAATCAGAGTGTATCCCATGGCAAGATGTGCAGCCTTTGACATGACAACTATCTCCTGCCCAACTCTTTTCTTGCTTCCTGTTTCCAACTTTGCTGTCATTGTTCTGAATCCGGGTGGTACGGCAGTGCAGTGGGCAGTGCTGTCGCCTCACAGCCAGAGGGTGCCTAGTGATGATTCCCGACTGGGGCATTCCGGGTCCTTTCTGTGAGGAGTCCTGTTCTCCTCGTGTCTGTGGGTTTCCTCTGGGTGTTCCTCCCATAGTCCAAAGACATGCAGTCAGGTGAACTGGAGATGCTAAATTGCCCCCTATGTGTGAACCCTGCGATGGCCTGGTGGCCTGTCAATGGTCTTTCCTGCCCTCCACCCAATGAGCGCTGGGATAGGCTCCAGCACAACCCACCATCCAGGTGGATAAGTGGCTTAGAAGATGAATGAATGAATGTTCTGAACTCCTGAATAGTCTTCACAAGTAAATCTCAGGTACATTACCGGCATACCTTTACCAGTGCAGTCCCCAGACCCCACACGCACCCCCACCACGCTGCCAACCCCGGTTTTCCGGAAATGACATGTTTCTTCTTCTTGATCTATACTGCTCTGAAATCGCCTCCATGAGGTTATTCCTGGTTACGTTCCAGCTTCCGTTCGCACCTGAGCCCTCCTGGTAATTATATAAGATCTCAATCTTACTGTATGCTTGATTCCGACATGCGCTCCTGTTTAATTACTGTTCAATTCCCATGGAAAAATGAATGCAAAAGGGGCTTTCCTCTCTGAAAACTCTTTCCGCCGCCTCAGGTTCAGAGATATTCCAAAACGCCGCCTGGGAATTGTCAGCAGCCTTATCCGTTTGCCACTTCCGACCGCAGGGGAAAACTACAATACTCGCAATACCCAATACCCCCTCTGAGACACAGGGTCAGACTAAAGTGGAATTACGGCAGCCTGAGCTTTGAGACAAGACAAATCCAGCAAAGGAGGAAGGCTTAGAGTGTCCTCCAGAACAATGGGGAGAGCCTGGATCAGCCATGTCAATGCTGGATCCCTAGGCTCTTCACTGCACAAGGGCTGAGGCACAAAGGAAGCGTGACCTCGAAAGGATAATGGTGTCTGAGTGTAAGCTACTGTGTGACGCAGTGCTGCTTTGTGGGAATGGAGTGTATTTCCACCGCAGGTTTTGGGATTGTTATGTACTGAATACGGCTGACCTGATTCAGCTAACAGAGTGGTCTATGACTGGCTCAGTGAGGTTCATTAAAGAATTGAATTTTGCATGAATTGACTCTCCTTCATGATGGGTACAGTATGAAGCTTCTTCTGTTTACTTATCCTTCATGTCCAATCTGTTTTAACCTGCTACACTAGGTAGCAAGATTTTACTTCCCAGCTTCTATGTGTTAAAAACCAGTTACACCAGAAGGAGGTGTGGGATTGCAGTGCTATTGGGAAGGAAGATAAAGGTTACCAGGATCAATAAATTGTGATACATTTAGACTGATATGATCAATATTTATTGAGCTACACATACAGAAGTAGTGTCTCTCAGTTTGGCGTTGGGCCGCCGTGTTTGCTAACCCAACATGCCAGACATCTCGGCATGGAGTTGTAGAGGTTCCTAATGGTGTCCTGTGATAATCCACCCCATGCAGCCTGAATATCCTCACACAGTTCCTGCAGATGGTGCGGTAGGGGTGGAGGTGGAGTGACAAGAAACCGTTCATCTTGGTGCTCACCACGGGGCCTCCAAACACGGATTCGTTGGTCGTCTCCACAAAGACATTCTGAGTCACTCCATGACAGTCTGGCATGACGCCTTTGCAGGTTGCATTGCATCTTTGGTGACGGTGACGTGGTGTTAAGGACAGTCGTCGTAACAGTCTGTGTGCATGTAGTCCTGCGTGGTGCAGCCGCCTGCCAATGGCGCTGGCACTAACAGGATGACTCATGGAGGACACCACTGCTCGCTGAATGTCTGCAATCATGGCTATTAGGTCACTCCATGCATGTCGGACAATTAGTCGGTTCTCTCCCTCTGTGGTTCGTTTAGGTCTCCCAAATCCTTCATGTCAATTAAGAGGACACACTCCATACCCAGGAACAAGAATATAACAAACGTTTGTAGCATAGTGTTATTATTTATTTATAGAATTCTAGTGTACATCCATCAAAACACATTTTTCATAGTTCATTATTACGTCTCCGGCTCTAGTGGTGGTTATTACAGCTCCATGTGATTTCATCACTGTTAGCAGCAACATGGCTGTGGATGAGAGAGCGCTGGGTAAACAGGAAAACAGAGGCAGTCAAACACACACCAGTGATTAATGGAAGCCTGTGGAAGGTCAGCTATTCCTAATGGTCGTTCCATCACCTTCCCTTGTACTGGTTTTGCCTGCAGTCCATATGGAAACCTCAGTCTCTGAACGCATCGCATTTCTGCACTATATTCTTGCCCTTGAGTGGCGTTTAATAGATATACTCATCATCAAAAGAATAGCTGCACCCAGAAGGAATCAACTGACAGGAATGAAACTTGGTGGGTAGGTTTGGCATTGTGACACATGAGAATGATTTAAGTTTCACAGTCAGCTGCACATTTGACATAAGCAAAGACGGGCCTTATCGCTGTACCTGACTGACCCAACAGCCACGATTGCGGACATTGAGCAAGCAGTGATCCCCTCCATGAGTCATCCTGTTAGTGCAGCTGAAGTGTATTTTACTCCTTACATATTAGCATTGTACTCTTATATAAGAAGTAACTGGCCAGAATGGTTAGATTTTTTCTTTAGAGGGCCTCATGTCGTTGAAGTGTTTTGCTGGACAGGTTGAACTCTAGACTGGTCAGAAAAACATAGTAACATATGGAAACAGTCAGAGAAGATGAAGAAGGTAAAGAATGAGGCCATTGTGTGATACTTTGTTTTGCTTATGTATGTCACATTCAAGTGAGCTCATTGATAATGTATTGCAGCTGTGGACACCTAAAGACTGTATAAGAGGGCCCTCTTTGGCGAGGAGCCGGAGAGAGAGACAGGGACGTTCGAATTGGCAGAAGGCTCTCTCCGGCACGGCCAAGTTTGGGTACCCGATAACTAATTTGTAAGTAAATTCTTTACAATTAACTTGCCGTGTCTGTGGCTCCATTCTTTCATCAACCAGCCGCACAGCTTTGGTGAACGACACAGCACCATTGGCAGACGGCTGCACCACGCAGGACTACATGCACACAGACCGTTACGACGACTGTCCTTAACACCACATCACCGTCACCAAAGACTGCAATGGTGTCGTGCCAGACTGTCATGGAGTGACTCAGAACGGCAGCGGGTCATCTTCAGTGACGAGTCCCGCTTTTGTCTTGGTGGAGACGACCAACGAATTCGTGTGTGGAGGCACCGTGGTCAGCGCCAAGATGAACGGTTTGTTGTCATGCGTCACACGTCCAGAAGTCCTGGTGTCACTCCACCTCCACCCCTACCGCACCATCTGCAGGAACTGTGTGGGAATATTCAAGCTGCATGGGATGGATTATCACAGGACACCATTAGGAACCTCTACAGCTCCTTGCCGAGGCGTCTGGCATGTTGGGTTAGCAAACATGGCCGCCCGACACCATACTGAGAGACACTACTTCTGTATGTGTAGCTCATTAAATATTGATCATATCAGTCTAAATTTATCATCATTTATTGATCCTGGTAACCTTTATCTTCCTTCCCAACAGCACTGCAATCCCACACGCCCTTCTAGGTGCAGCTGTTCTTTTGACGATGAGTACCAGTCAAATGTTTAGACACACCCAACTAACTGGATGTTGGTGAGGATCTTAAAGACTCTACAGTCTTAAACTTAACAGCTCCAACTGATGAGAGTCTGAACCGGTACATATCCTGATATACCACATATCCTGTTGATGTACCACAGTATGATATTTCTCCATATCTCCACCTCTAATATATATTTAGTGGTGTAAAAACTTTGATCTCTTTTTCTGCACAGTGTAAAAGCTCTAGTTCTCCTTTCAGTTTAGTGAATATTCATGATGGACAGACCAATAGAATTGCTCCGAACTTGCTTAGAAATAAACCTTGTTCTATCAGCTCCACTGCAGGTTAAGAAAGCTGGTTCATCCTCCTGTAAAGGTCCATTTTGGAGTTTTTTAAGGTGGACCGTATAATTCCATGAGTGCTCTTATGTAGTTTAGTGTCTTCACTTTTATTCTACAGTAAAGCATTAAGATAAACAGAAGGAGAACCTGCTATGAGAAGCCGTGTCTAAACTTTCGACTGGTAGCATACATATATAGACCCCTAAACAAACAGTACGCCCCGGAAAGCCATATATGAGTGGCGTGGGGAGGAAAATTGCCTCATAACTCATATGCTCCTGAGCTAAAATAGTGGAGCAGGCTGCCATAACCTATAACCAGGGCTAGGCTTTAAATTCCTCAGTGTAGCCAGAGCCCATAGCTCCAGTGGATGGACACAAGCCCTGTCAGGCCATTAACCCCAGGCTATTCATCACAGAGGGCCAAGTAAAAGGATGGAAACCAATCACACAAGATGACATCCAATATGGCCGCTGGGATTACAGAGCTGGGGAGCGCTGAGCTCAAACTCGATACGCAAGGAGAGGTGTCAAATGTCCTCTCCTGTTATGGGTCAGGAAAAGAGAGCTCCCGAGCGGCTCAGTTGTTGGCTGGCTGCAGTGCAACACACGTTTGGCTGGAATGACTAAACAGTATCATAATGTAATACCTTACAGGCCAACAGGACATTTTTAGGTTGATATATAGCATATTATAGCAGACACATTTATCCAGATACGCTATCTAGCCAGAAGTGCTCGCTCGTCGGCCTTCACACACGTATGAACTCGAGTGAGATCTCATTCCTAATCCATAGGGTGTAATATGATGTCGGCCCACCCTTTACAGCTATACCAGCTCCAACTCTTCTGAGAAGGCTTTCCACAAGGTTTAGGAATGTGTTGATGGGAATTTCTGACCATTCTTCCAGAAGCACATCTGTGAGGTCAGACACTGATGTTGGACAAGAAGGCCTGGCTCGCAGTCTCCTCTCTAATTCATCCCAAAGGTGTTCTATCGGGTTGAGGTCAGGACTCTGTGCAGGCCAGTCAAGTTCCTCCACACCAAACTCACTCACCCATGTCTTTATGGACCTTGCTTTGTGCACTGGTGTGCAGTCATGTTGGAACAGGAAGGGGCCGTCCCCAAACTGTCCCCACAAAGTTGGGAGCATGAAATTTCCCAGAGTCTCTTGGTCTGCTGAAGCATTAAGAGTTCCTTTCACTGGAACTAAGGGGCCGAGCCCAACTCCTGAACAACATCCCCACACCATAATCCCCCCTCCACCAAACTTTACACTCGGCACAATGCAGTCAGGCAAATACTGTTCTCCTGGTACTGCCAAACCCAGACTCGTCCATCGGATTGTCAGATGGAGAAGCGTGACTCATCACTCCAGAGAACACATCTCCACTGCTCTAGAGTCCAGTGGCGGCGCCCTACACCACTGCATTCGACACTTTGCCTTGCGCTTGATGATGTAAGGTTTGGATGCAGCTGCATGGCCATGGAAACCCATTCCATGGAAGTGATTGTAACACCTGAATTCAATGCTACTTCTGGCAATGTAGTGTACAGGGTGAGGATGTTACCTACTACACTAGCCAGTATGAATCACTGAGTCTCTTTAAATGGACTGGTCCCATTGGTTTGGCAAGATACTTCCATCCACCTGCAGATTCAGCTACTTCCTTCACACTATGGTCTTTGGCTCGCCCAAATGCAGTCACTCCTTTTAGCCAATTATTAACATCTGCTTTGGAGCTGTTTTCCACACATTGAACGAGACATTCCCTACACTGTAGCACCTCTTCCCAATCTATGGATCCCATCACTCACACCCTGCAGGGATTTATAGCCCCATCATCCTCGTGCAGCGCCATTTGCAGGAGCCTGAAGTTACTACCACCTTAAACATGGAAGGAGACTCATTAATTATTTGTCCAGTTCACTCGGTTGGTAACTGCCAGGGATGCCCCTCGTTTCCTCTTTCGTGTTTGTTTATGTCCTCCATGTGCAGGCTGCTGGAATACGAGGTCACGTTTGACTGATTTGTGTAGGTTGCTGTGCCAGCGTGGGTGTGGGGTGTGTGTGTGTGTGTTCATAGAGCTGTGTTGCTAGAGGCGGTCTCACACTTGGTTGGTTGGCCTGAGTGATTTGCCATGGCTGTTTGTGCGCTGGCTGTGCTGCCGGGCCAGACACCACCCAGACAGACTAATAAGGCTTATTATGGCTGGCTACAGTAGCCTGCAGAATTACCCACAGCGATTAGGTCCCGAGTGAATCATCGGCACTGTCAATATGTATAGCACACTTCACACTTCACGTACACACATTTCCACTCTAATGGAAGCCTGCACGAAGCTCTTATTGAACCTTAAGTAAAGCTTAATGTGTTATTGTTTGTGGTGTGCTGAGTGATAATGTGTTCTGAGCCTCTGTTTGGCGCTAATGGCCTTCTTTATCTTTTAACCTTTGGAAGTCACAGCTATCTGCAGTGGCAACAGAAGCGTGGTGAAATTCCATATGGGATATTTCACACTCGGTTCTTAATGAAGTAAGGAGGGAATTGCTGTGGAACGCACTGACGGAAAGCTGTTACATGTCTTCTTTGATATGCACTATAGTGCCAAAAGTATACGCATATGAACTTGTGTGACATCCCATTCTTAATCCATAGGGATTAATATGATGTCGGCCCACGCTTTGCAGCTATAACAGCTCCAGCTCTTCTGGGAAGGCTTTCCACAAGGTTTAGGAATGTATTGATGGGAATATTTGACTGTTCTTCCAGAAGCATATTTGTGAGGTCAGACACTGATGTTGGACGAGAAGGCCTGGCTCTTAGTCTCCTCTCTAATTCATCCCAAAGGTGTTCTATCGGGTTGAGGTCAGTCCTGTGAAAGCCAGTCAAGTTCCTCCACACCAAACTCGCTCATCCATGTCTGTATGGACCTTGCTTTGTGCACTGGTGCGCAGCCATGTTGGAACAAGAAGGGGACGTCCCCAAACTGTTTCCACAAAGTTGGGAGCATGAAATTGTCCAGAGTCTCTTGGTCTGCTGAAGCATTAAGAGTTCCTCTCACTGGAACTAAGGGCTGAGCCCAACTCCTGAACAACACCCCCACACCATAATCCCCCCTCCACCAAACTTTACACTCGGCACAATGCAGTCAGGCAAGTACCGTTCTCCCAGACTCGTCCATTGGATTGCCAGATGGAGAAGCGTGATTGGTCACTCCGAGAACACGTCTCCACTGCTCTAGAGTCCAGTGGCGTGCTTTACACCACTGCATTCGATGCTCTGCATTGCATTTGGTGATGTAAGGCTTAGATGCGGCTGCTTGGCCATGGAAACTCTGGTTACATGAGGGCACACACACACACAGCGAACAGGCTCTGGATGGCCCAGACAGACCACCAGTAGAGAGGACCATTTGAACCGCCGACAAGGACGAGCCCCTCCCACAGTTTCCTTGTCCAGCATCCAGACACAGGTGGCGCCTCCATTACAGCCCCCCTGTCTCTGCCCAAACCATTTCCAGGCGCAGGAAATTTGGTGTAACGGCACCCATTACATTACATTAANGATCAGACACAGCAGTGCTGCTGGACACCTCAGTATCACTGCAGGACTGAGAATCGTCCACCAACCAAAATTATACAGCACAACAGCCTTCTGTGGGCAGCGTCCTGTGGGTAGCGTCCTCCAGCAGCCCTCTGTGTCTGATCCACTCACACCAGCACAACACACACTAACACACTACCACCATGTCAGTGTCACTGCAGTGCTGAGAATGACCCACCACCCACATAATACCTGCTCTGTGGTGGTCCTGTGGGGGTCCTGACCATTGAAGAACAGGGTAATACAGTATACAGAGAAACAGATGGACTACAGTCTGGAACTGTAGAACTACAGAGTGTCCTATATGGTTTGTGGAGCTGATATATGCATTGGCATAACCCATGTCCACAATGGAGACCACCCTGGTCTGTTTGGTTTGTGGTGAACTCTCCACCTCCTGCATAAACACTCCTTTTTTCCACAGCTCCACAGAGGAGGTGTTGCTGAGTCCTCGGTTTCATTTATTTGAATGCAAAGACCCTGTGGCTCACCTTCAAACCCAGCTGCTGCTGCTGTGGAGAGATGAATGGAAGGAGGATAGCCGGGAGTCCAGGAAAGTCTCTCCATCTGTTCAATAATGCAAGCGGTCCTTCCCCCTCACAAAACCAGATAGATATGAAGGTACAGTAGGAAGAAGGGCCTCGGTGGGCCGGGTTTTTCCTATGAAGTGTGTGCGGAGGACTTTGCTGTCTGTTTTTCTGCTTCTTCATGTTTGTTTCTTCAGGTGGTCCCATCAACATCTCAACATCTCCCATGCTCTCTCTATGAATGTGGTGGGCACAACAAAAGTTGTGGGTTCTAAAGGTTCAACCCATTTGTGTTTGTGAGTAGAAGAAGTGGGGTTTTGATTATGATAAGCCATGTGACTTTGGCCAGGCTGAAAACAGCCGTATGTGGTTTTACACTGTGCCCATTTCCACCCTACGATCTGTTCCTAGAATGAAACGAGCTGTTTTCCCTTGTAGAGGTGAGCTCATGAATAATTAGATGAGCTCTGCTCTGATTGGCTGGTTTGCAGTGGGATGCCGCCCACAGAAGCACCATGTGGAAATAGACTACATTAATGGAGCCTCAGTGTAAATAGGATCCCCCCCCCATACTATACATCATTAAATACTTCAAATATACAAACTTCAGATTCAAATCCTTATGACAGCTTATAACCTCCATAAGTCAGGTGCATTATGGAAGTGGCTAGGCCACTCTCGTTGCGTCTCTCTCTCTCTCTTTTCCTCACTGTTTGTGGACCAACCGGTAGAGCCTCCCGCTGGGAGTGCTCCTTCTGATCCTGATCCCCAGCAGTACACATGATGTAAACTCATCAGACGAAGGCAGACCCTGAATTCCCTGTTCTTTGTTTCTTCCCCCCTTTCAGATTTCTCGGCGTGCCTCCAGGAAGAGGAAGCTGCCCGCTGACAGGACCGCTGCCCTTTGACCTCATCTACACAGACTACCATGGTTTGCAGCAGATGAAGCAGCACATGGGGCTCTCCTTAAAGAAGCACAAGTCAGTATCGTACTCTTCTCTTTGTGAGTGTGACGTGTTTGGTAGAGGTACAGGAAAGACACGTCCTTACTTTGAAGGAAAACCAGGAAAAAGGCAGGGATAAGGTTGGGATTAGGATTAAGTTTAGGAATGCATTATAAACACACTCCCTGGCCAAGAATAGTAACAGACTTTAAGAAGTATGTTCTTAAGAGGCTTTGATTGGATAAATACTGCAGTGATTAATGTGTTTAAGCTGCGACAATTCTTTGATGCAGTGAGTAGCTGCTCATTCCTACTCAACCATGTGGGAAGACGTTTCCTGTGGGCATGGAAAAGATGTTACTGTCTTTCAGAAGGCTCAGTATATTGTCTGGCATCAAGGTTAAACAACTAAGGAGAAGCTGGAATGACTGGAATTGGGTTCTGAATTGTCCGGCACATTATTAACACTTGGAAGAACAGTGGAGAACTGGGAACTTCACGGAAGAAATGTGGTCGGAAAAAAGTCTTGAATGGTCGTCGAGTCATTGACGCTCTAAATAGCGTAAACCACTTGTTAGTGAGACTAATCAGACTTCAGATTGCTAGGAAGCATAAAGACTGGACTCTGGAGTAATGGAAAAAGGTCATGTGGTCTGATGAGTCCAGACTGACCCTGTTCCAGAGCATCAGGAAGGGAAGAAGGGAAGGGAAACGCATGAAGTGAAGCACCCATCATGCATAGTGTTCACTGTACAAGCCTATGGAGGCAGCATTATGATCTGGGGCTGCTGCAGTTGGTCAGGTCGAGGCTCAGCAGTGTTAGGTGGTAATAACATGAAGTCAGCTGATCAACTGAATGACCAGCTTATCCCATCAATGGCTTTGTTCTTCCATGACGGCACCGCCATATTCCAGGACGACAATGCCGAGATGCATGTAGCTCAGATTGTGAAAGAGTGGTCCAGGAAACATAAGGAATCATCTTCACACATGAATTGTCCAACACAACACAAGTCTTTATGGAGTGGTTCCACTCTCCCATCAGCAATTCAAGATCTCAGACAACAACTAATGCAACTCATGAGTCATACGGGTCTACCAGCAGTGGCTAAAATCCCAGTCCGCAGGGAATTCTCCTCGGAATTGTGCCAGGGAAGGCATCCACTAAATTTGGCCCAACTCCAGGTTGTTTGGGATACGACTACTGAGATCAAGTTTGACTTTGCAGGCCTTGTGGTGAGCTATGAGTGTGCATGATCAGACACAGCAGTGCTGCTGGACACCTCAGTATCACTGCAGGACTGATAATTGTCCACCAACCAAAACTATACAGCACAACAGCCTCCTGTGGGCAGTGTCCTGTGGGCAGCGTCCTCCAGGAGGCCGGCTTTGAAAATTCTTTAATGTAAGAGTGTCTGAACATTGATGTGGCCTACATCCAGAAACTTGTCAAGCCCATGCCAGATCCAGTCACAGCTGTTATTGGTGCTCGTGGTGGTATTACACACTGTTAGGTACGGGTCAGTCACAGGGAGCATTTGTTGTCTGGTGAGCTATAATAAAATGCTAGTGAAACGTGTGAACTAGTGAACGTCTGAATATATATATATACAGCTGGTGCCCTTTCTGTACAGCTCCCAGCAGAACAATACCAATAGCAAAGCTGCTCAAGGTTTCACGCCACTTTCAGTCGAACCGTCTGCCATCCTGAGAAGTGTTAGAGTGAGGAGGGGGCGTGTGAACATTGGCTGACGAGCACGTCGTCTGCATCGCCTGGATCGATAAGCACTATTTACACCGTGAAGCTGACAGCAGAATAACAACAATAATCTGTTGACAGACACGGCTATAAGGAGTATGAGTAGCTGGCAGCCCGCACACATACAAGCACTGTTTCTGCGGATGCAGTTTGTGAGTCATACAGAGAACCACAGAACCGCCTGCCTGGAGGGACAGGAGCAGTTACAGAGGAGTGAGAACTAGAGAGAGAGAGAGAGAGAGAGAGAGAGAAACCGGTGGCTTGATTAAGCAAAGCTCTAATTAAAGTGATTCAGCTAATCACTGTCTTCTGTAAGTGAGACGGCTTTGAAAGGAAGCCAGTCTGAGAGCTGCACGGATGGAAGGAGACCAAACTGAAATGCACGTCCACTGCAGACACACACACGTTTGGTTGTATACCTCCATTTATTTCATTTCCAGTCAAAACCAGGACTTTATAAAATGATGAAAAGCTACAGAGAAAATTGGGCTCCTGACAACCACCTGGAAGACCTGGTAGGCCCAACCAACACGGTCCGCATCAGATAAACAGTACTTTCGTCTCTGAGAGAAAGGAGAATGTCAAGCTCCACTCTTGCTTCAAACCCGAGAGCATTCACAGGTGTTTCGGTCCATCCTTCCGCTGTGAGAAGACACCTCAGTGCTGTGGAGGTCTGAAAGGAGGTGTGGCTGTTCAAGAAGCTCCTCACTGAGAAAAGAAGACAGACAACATACAGCACCCTGTCGGGCTGGTCTGCCCTACTGATAGCATGTAATACCTCCACGAGCACCAGTAAGAGCTGTGATTGGATTTGGAATGGACCACATCAATGTTCAGACACTCTTGCATCAAACAATTGTGTAGTTGGGCCAGATTTGGTGGATGCCTTCCCTGGAGAATTCCCTGTAGACTGGGATTTTAACCACTGCTGGTAGACCCGTATGACCGTACGCTTCCATACACCTGCAGATTCAGCTACTTCGTTCACACTATGGTCTTTGGCACGCCCAAATGCAGTCACTCCTTTCAGCCAATCATTAACATCTGCTTTGGAGCCATTTTCCACACATGGAACGAGACATTCCCTGCACTGTAGCACCTCTTCCCAATCTATGGATCCCGTCACTCATACCCTGCAGGTATATATAGTAGTGCCATCTTCCTGGTGCCTTCTGAAGCCTGAAGTTACTACCACCTTAAACGTGCCGAGAATAGCTTCTAAAAGCTGTTCTAAGAGCTGGTGACCCTCTGGTGTTTCCCGTTCCTGACTAAAACGCTAACGAAGGTAGGAATACAAACAAATACAAAACATTGCAAACTTCATCCTATAGCACCTTCACACAGATCTTTCCCATGCACAAACAATTACTGGCCTTCTTCTTGACCTGTCAGATCTGAAATGGTTGATCTTTAGGTTTGAATGCTAATGATATATCTTCCTGCACATGTTTAGCATCAATACTGACCAAGACTAACAGCCTTGTATTGAGGAACAGCTTCTAAATGCTAACTGTTGGCCTGTTTGCACATCATGTGTCAGCGCTAACATTGTCTAGAACCAGGCTCCCTTGTCAGTATATGCATGGGGTCCAGGCCTTGGCGCGTGGTCTAGTGTAGTCTGTTGATCCATATTGATCCGGCTTTGCCCACACAAAGATTTGCCCTGCTCTTGCTTCAGAACAGGTCTTATATTTCTATTTATAACCCGGTGTTGACATTTTAATGTGTACATAGGAGCGTGTACGGTTGCTTTAGTGTCGAGTCTAGATCAGTTGTTCACGGCAAAAGCAGGTAATCAGTTCTACGGCTGTTCTAAAGGTGGGTTTACATGGTGTGGCTGTATGCAGGCTGTATGAGAGGGACCATGAGGATAAACAAGAGCCCTTAGAAGTCCAGAGTTATTGTGGTTAACTTCAGGCTCTTGCAGGTGGTGCTGCACGAAGATGATGGGCTACAAATACCTGCGGGGTGTGAGTGACGGGATCCATAGATTGGGAAGAGGTGGTACAGTGCAGTGAATGTCTCATTCCATGTGTGGAAAATGGGTCCAAAGCTGATGTTAATGATTGGCTAAAAGGAGTGACTGCATGTGGGCGTGCCAAAGACCATAGTGTGAAGGAAGTAGCTGAATCTGCAAGTGTATGGAAGTGTACGGTCATACGGGTCTACCAGCAGTGGCTAAAATCCCAGTCTACAGGGAATTCTTCTTAGTACATATATTTTGTCCACTAACTAGTCCTGCAGTTTTTGAGAGATCCACCCTGTTCCAGCCCCAGAATGTTTGGTCTGATCAAGAATGGTGTGCTTGTATACGGCTTGTTGATCGGATGCACGTTTCCAGCTTATTTCCAGATTCAGATTTTTCTGGAATTTTTTCCCATTAAGAACCAATGGGATGCAAAAGTGCACCTCTGTCTGTACTTCCGCTTGACCGACAGACTCAGTTTCTAATACACTGTCTCAGGGCAAACCCCGAGCACGAATTGAATGTTAGTTCGACTTGCACTCGTCTGTTTGTCTTTTTTCCCCATCCCTCATTTCTCCCCCATAGAATCCCATTCACTTTTTAACCCCCATTCAAACCCTATTGGTTCCTTTAACCTGCTGCCACCAAACTGCTTGCGCTCACTCAGGGCAGATCCCCAAACCCTGAAAGACAGCTATACTGACCTGCACTTCTCTATGTGTCGTTTATTCATCCCTCTTTCATTCCTCCCATGGACTTCCGTTTATTTCCACCCCCATTCAAACCCTATTGGTTACTTTCACTTACAGCCACCAAACTGCCTGCACTCACTCAGGGCAGATACCCAAACTCTAATCCACAGCCATACTGACCCACACTCCTCTGTGTGTCGTTTATTCATCCCTTGTTTCTCCCATAGCAACCACAGCCTAGCAACAGCCTATCAGGAAGTGGGGACCATTTCAGCTGTGCAACCATTCCGCGTTTCCTTCAGGGAATGCACTTTTTACAAGGGCTCTTTAGTGAAGGTGACAGTTTGATTTAGAACCATGAGTTCTATTTACACAGTCAAGACCACTTCCTGACTTCCATGACCACTTCCTCCTTTCGACAGCAACAGCGCATAGCTCATAAAGGAAGTCACTTTTTCGTGGCATTCTCTGGGCCCTCTCATCCATGTGGAAGGCACTCTCAACCAATTTGGGTGTGAACCCATCCCTGCAGACCACGTACACCCATACATGCTGATTGTCTTCCCTGGGGTGGATGGGAGCTTCCAGCAAGACATTGCCACATGTCACATGGCTAGAAATGTCCGACGTAGGTTGGAAGAGCATGACCAAGACTTCCAAGTACTACCCTGGCCCCCTAATTCCCCAGACTTGAATCCAATTGACCTCTATCTTCATATTCGCTCTATGTTGCTCTGTGGGATGCACTGCAGTCAGCATGGCTCCAGATACCTGTGACAACCTACCAGAACCTTACTCCCAGCCTGTCTAGCTGCTGTCTGTGCTGCACATGGCAGCTACTCTGGATCATAGTTGGTGGTCATAATAATGTGACTCGACTGTGTAGAACCATTTCATGTTTGAATGGTTCTTTGCATTGAGGATGTCTTGGTTATGGTTCCTTATAGCACCAAACAGGGGTGTAGCAGAACCTTTCTTGGTCCTCTATAGAGCCAAAGGATATAGCACCCTGTCTATCAGTCTGAAGAACCCTTTGACCATGCATAGAACTATTGAAGCATGAGTGTTTATGGTTCTATATGGAACGCTGTCTTTACCAAAGGGTCTGTGTCTATCCATTGTGGCCTTGCATGGATAGACTTATGTACGCTAGATGTCAGTTGCTCCACTGCTACAGGCAAGCAGCCATGCTGAGGCAGAGATTATAGCCCATGGCCTTGATTAAACGCTCCAGCTATTGGCATTCCGGATCGTAAATGGACGTGGATATTGAAATGAGCAGGGGGAGTTGTTGGCAGTAGCCTTCTCTAATGCATTATTAATAAAGTGGAGATGGTGATGGTATGGGGTCATAAAAATAAGCTAATGAAAGTAGCTGGGAGCTTTATAAGGACTGATTAATGTAGTGCAGTTGGGAAAGGGCTTTGGGTTGGAAGCAAATGAGCAACTCAGGGATTAGGGATGGGTATGATTAATCAATTTGCCATGCGTTAAATGACCATCTCACCTGAGTCTTCAATACGTATCTCACCTGAGTCTTCAATACGTTTTCACATGAGTTTTCAGTTTGCATCTCACATTAGTCTGCAACGTGTCTGACCTGAGTCTTCAACACGTATATCACCTGAGTCTTCAAAATGTATCTCACCTGAGTCTTCAACACGTATCTCACCTGAGTCTTCAA
>CM067477.1:37849605-37870117 GCA_034552555.1 Semaprochilodus insignis
TTGAAGACTCAGGTGAGATACGTGTTGAAGACTCAGGTGAGATACATTTTGAAGACTCAGGTGATATACGTGTTGAAGACTCAGGTCAGACACGTTGCAGACTAATGTGAGATGCAAACTGAAAACTCATGTGAAAACGTATTGAAGACTCAGGTGAGATACGTATTGAAGACTCAGGTGAGATGGTCATTTAACGCATGGCAAATTGATTAATCATACCCATCCCTAATCCCTGAGTTGCTCATTTGCTTCCAACCCAAAGCCCTTTCCCAACTGCACTACATTAATCAGTCCTTATAAAGCTCCCAGCTACTTTCATTAGCTTATTTTTATGACCCCATACCATCACCATCTCCACTTTATTAATAATGCATTAGAGAAGGCTACTGCCAACAACTCCCCCTGCTCATTTCAATATCCACGTCCATTTACGATCCGGAATGCCAATAGCTGGAGCGTTTAATCAAGGCCACGGGCTATAATCTCTGCCTCAGCATGGCTGCTTGCCTGTAGCAGTGGAGCAACTGACATCTAGCGTACATAAGTCTATCCATGCAAGGCCACAATGGATAGACACAGACCCTTTGGTAAAGACAGCGTTCCATATAGAACCATAAACACTCATGCTTCAATAGTTCTATGCATGGTCAAAGGGTTCTTCAGACTGATAGACAGGGTGCTATATCCTTTGGCTCTATAGAGGACCAAGAAAGGTTCTGCTACACCCCTGTTTGGTGCTATAAGGAACCATAACCAAGACATCCTCAATGCAAAGAACCATTCAAACATGAAATGGTTCTACACAGTCGAGTCACATTATTATGACCACCAACTATGATCCAGAGTAGCTGCCATGTGCAGCACAGACAGCAGCTAGACAGGCTGGGAGTAAGGTTCTGGTAGGTTGTCACAGGTATCTGGAGCCATGCTGACTGCAGTGCATCCCACAGAGCAACATAGAGCGAATATGAAGATAGAGGTCAATTGGATTCAAGTCTGGGGAATTAGGGGGCCAGGGTAGTACTTGGAAGTCTTGGTCATGCTCTTCCAACCTACGTCGGACATTTCTAGCCATGTGACATGTGGCAATGTCTTGCTGGAAGCTCCCATCCACCCCAGGGAAGACAATCAGCATGTATGGGTGTACGTGGTCTGCAGGGATGGGTTCACACCCAAATTGGTTGAGAGTGCCTTCCACATGGATGAGAGGGCCCAGAGAATGCCACGAAAAAGTGACTTCCTTTATGAGCTATGCGCTGTTGCTGTCGAAAGGAGGAAGTGGTCATGGAAGTCAGGAAGTGGTCTTGACTGTGTAAATAGAACTCATGGTTCTAAATCAAACTGTCACCTTCACTAAAGAGCCCTTGTAAAAAGTGCATTCCCTGAAGGAAACGCGGAATGGTTGCACAGCTGAAATGGTCCCCACTTCCTGATAGGCTGTTGCTAGGCTGTGGTTGCTATGGGAGAAACAAGGGATGAATAAACGACACACAGAGGAGTGTGGGTCAGTATGGCTGTGGATTAGAGTTTGGGTATCTGCCCTGAGTGAGTGCAGGCAGTTTGGTGGCTGTAAGTGAAAGTAACCAATAGGGTTTGAATGGGGGTGGAAATAAACGGAAGTCCATGGGAGGAATGAAAGAGGGATGAATAAACGACACATAGAGAAGTGCAGGTCAGTATAGCTGTCTTTCAGGGTTTGGGGATCTGCCCTGAGTGAGCGCAAGCAGTTTGGTGGCAGCAGGTTAAAGGAACCAATAGGGTTTGAATGGGGGTTAAAAAGTGAATGGGATTCTATGGGGGAGAAATGAGGGATGGGGAAAAAAGACAAACAGACGAGTGCAAGTCGAACTAACATTCAATTCGTGCTCGGGGTTTGCCCTGAGACAGTGTATTAGAAACTGAGTCTGTCGGTCAAGCGGAAGTACAGACAGAGGTGCACTTTTGCATCCCATTGGTTCTTAATGGGAAAAAATTCCAGAAAAATCTGAATCTGGAAATAAGCTGGAAACGTGCATCCGATCAACAAGCCGTATACAAGCACACCATTCTTGATCAGACCAAACATTCTGGGGCTGGAACAGGGTGGATCTCTCAAAAACTGCAGGACTAGTTAGTGGACAAAATATATGTACTAAGAAGAATTCCCTGTAGACTGGGATTTTAGCCACTGCTGGTAGACCCGTATGACCGTACACTTCCATACACTTGCAGATTCAGCTACTTCCTTCACACTATGGTCTTTGGCACGCCCACATGCAGTCACTCCTTTTAGCCAATCATTAACATCAGCTTTGGACCCATTTTCCACACATGGAATGAGACATTCACTGCACTGTACCACCTCTTCCCAATCTATGGATCCCGTCACTCACACCCCGCAGGTATTTGTAGCCCATCATCTTCGTGCAGCACCACCTGCAAGAGCCTGAAGTTAACCACAATAACTCTGGACTTCTAAGGGCTCTTGTTTATCCTCATGGTCCCTCTCATACAGCCTGCATACAGCCACACCATGTAAACCCACCTTTAGAACAGCCGTAGAACTGATTACCTGCTTTTGCCGTGAACAACTGATCTAGACTCGACACTAAAGCAACCGTACACGCTCCTATGTACACATTAAAATGTCAACACCGGGTTATAAATAGAAATATAAGACCTGTGCTGAAGCAAGAGCAGGGTAAATCTTTGTGTGGGCAAAGCCGGATCAATATGGATCAACAGACTACACTAGACCACGCGCCAAGGCCTGGACCCCATGCATATACTGACAAGGGAGCCTGGTTCTAGACAATGTTAGCGCTGACACATGATGTGCAAACAGGCCAACAGTTAGCATTTAGAAGCTGTTCCTCAATACAAGGCTGTTAGTCTTGGTCAGTATTGATGCTAAACATGTGCAGGAAGATATATCATTAGCATTCAAACCTAAAGATCAACCATTTCAGATCTGACAGGTCAAGAAGAAGGCCAGTAATTGTTTGTGCATGGGAAAGATCTGTGTGAAGGTGCTATAGGATGAAGTTTGCAATGTTTTGTATTTGTTTGTATTCCTACCTTCGTTAGCGTTTTAGTCAGGAACGGGAAACACCAGAGGGTCACCAGCTCTTAGAACAGCTTTTAGAAGCTATTCTCGGCACGTTTAAGGTGGTAGTAACTTCAGGCTTCAGAAGGCACCAGGAAGATGGCACTACTATATATACCTGCAGGGTATGAGTGACGGGATCCATAGATTGGGAAGAGGTGCTACAGTGCAGGGAATGTCTCGTTCCATGTGTGGAAAATGGCTCCAAAGCAGATGTTAATGATTGGCTGAAAGGAGTGACTGCATTTGGGCGTGCCAAAGACCATAGTGTGAAGGAAGTAGCTGAATCTGCAGGTGTATGGAAGCGTACGGTCATACGGGTCTACCAGCAGTGGTTAAAATCCCAGTCTACAGGGAATTCTCCAGGGAAGGCATCCACCAAATCTGGCCCAACTACACAATTGTTTGATGCAAGAGTGTCTGAACATTGATGTGGTCCATTCCAAATCCAATCACAGCTCTTACTGGTGCTCGTGGAGGTATTACATGCTATCAGTAGGGCAGACCAGCCCGACAGGGTGCTGTATGTTGTCTGTCTTCTTTTCTCAGTGAGGAGCTTCTTGAACAGCCACACCTCCTTTCAGACCTCCACAGCACTGAGGTGTCTTCTCACAGCGGAAGGATGGACCGAAACACCTGTGAATGCTCTCGGGTTTGAAGCAAGAGTGGAGCTTGACATTCTCCTTTCTCTCAGAGACGAAAGTACTGTTTATCTGATGCGGACCGTGTTGGTTGGGCCTACCAGGTCTTCCAGGTGGTTGTCAGGAGCCCAATTTTCTCTGTAGCTTTTCATCATTTTATAAAGTCCTGGTTTTGACTGGAAATGAAATAAATGGAGGTATACAACCAAACGTGTGTGTGTCTGCAGTGGACGTGCATTTCAGTTTGGTCTCCTTCCATCCGTGCAGCTCTCAGACTGGCTTCCTTTCAAAGCCGTCTCACTTACAGAAGACAGTGATTAGCTGAATCACTTTAATTAGAGCTTTGCTTAATCAAGCCACCGGTTTCTCTCTCTCTCTCTCTCTCTCTCTCTCTAGTTCTCACTCCTCTGTAACTGCTCCTGTCCCTCCAGGCAGGCGGTTCTGTGGTTCTCTGTATGACTCACAAACTGCATCCGCAGAAACAGTGCTTGTATGTGTGCGGGCTGCCAGCTACTCATGCTCCTTATAGCCGTGTCTGTCAACAGATTATTGTTGTTATTCTGCTGTCAGCTTCACGGTGTAAATAGTGCTTATCGATCCAGGCGATGCAGACGACGTGCTCGTCAGCCAATGTTCACACGCCCCCTCCTCACTCTAACACTTCTCAGGATGGCAGACGGTTCGACTGAAAGTGGCGTGAAACCTTGAGCAGCTTTGCTATTGGTATTGTTCTGCTGGGAGCTGTACAGAAAGGGCACCAGCTGTATATATATATATTCAGACGTTCACTAGTTCACACGTTTCACTAGCATTTTATTATAGCTCACCAGACAACAAATGCTCCCTGTGACTGACCCGTACCTAACAGTGTGTAATACCACCACGAGCACCAATAACAGCTGTGACTGGATCTGGCATGGGCTTGACAAGTTTCTGGATGTAGGCCACATCAATGTTCAGACACTCTTACATTAAAGAATTTTCAAAGCCGGCCTCCTGGAGGACGCTGCCCACAGGACACTGCCCACAGGAGGCTGTTGTGCTGTATAGTTTTGGTTGGTGGACAATTATCAGTCCTGCAGTGATACTGAGGTGTCCAGCAGCACTGCTGTGTCTGATCATGCACCCTCATAGCTCACCACAAGGCCTGCAAAGTCAAACTTGATCTCAGTAGTCGTATCCCAAACAACCTGGAGTTGGGCCAAATTTGGTGGATGCCTTCCCTGGCACAATTCCGAGGAGAATTCCCTGCAGACTGGGATTTTAGCCACTGCTGGTAGACCCGTATGACTCATGAGTTGCATTAGTTGTTGTCTGAGATCTTGAATTGCTGATGGGAGAGTGGAACCACTCCATAAAGACTTGTGTTGTGTTGGACAGTTCATGTGTGAAGATGATTCCTTATGTTTCCTGGACCACTCTTTCACAATCTGAGCTACATGCATCTCGGCATTGTCGTCCTGGAATATGGCGGTGCCGTCATGGAAGAACAAAGCCATTGATGGGATAAGCTGGTCATTCAGTTGATCAGCTGACTTCATGTTATTACCACCTAACACTGCTGAGCCTCGACCTGACCAACTGCAGCAGCCCCAGATCATAATGCTGCCTCCATAGGCTTGTACAGTATACACTATGCATGATGGGTGCTTCACCTCATGCGCTTCCCTTCCCTTCTTCCCTTCCTGATGCTCTGGAACAGGGTCAGTCTGGACTCATCAGACCACATGACCTTTTTCCATTACTCCAGAGTCCAGTCTTTATGCTTCCTAGCAATCTGAAGTCTGATTAGTCTCACTAACAAGTGGTTTACGCTATTTAGAGCGTCAATGACTCGACGACCATTCAAGACTTTTTTCCGACCACAATTCTTCCGTGAAGTTCCCAGTTCTCCACTGTTCTTCCAAGTGTTAATAACGTGCCGGACAATTCAGAACCCAATTCCAGTCATTCCAGCTTCTCCTTAGTTGTTTAACCTTGATGCCAGACAATATACTGAGCCTTCTGAAAGACAGTAACATCTTTTCCATGCCCACAGGAAACGTCTTCCCACATGGTTGAGTAGGAATGAGCAGCTACTCACTGCATCAAAGAATTGTTGCAGCTTAAACACATTAATCACTGCAGTATTTATCCAATCAAAGCCTCTTAAGAACATACTTCTTAAAGTCTGTTACTATTCTTGGCCAGGGAGTGTGTTTATAATGCATTCCTAAACTTAATCCTAATCCCAACCTTATCCCTTATCTTTTTCCTGGTTTTCCTTCAAAGTAAGGACGTGTCTTTCCTGTATCTCTACCAAACACGTCACACTCACAAACAGAAGAGTACGATACTGACTTGTGCTTCTTTAAGGAGAGCCCCATGTGCTGCTTCATCTGCTGCAAACCATGGTAGTCTGTGTAGATGAGGTCAAAGGGCAGCGGTCCTGTCAGCGGGCAGCTTCCTCTTCCTGGAGGCACGCCGAGAAATCTGAAAGGGGGGAAGAAACAAAGAACAGGGAATTCAGGGTCTGCCTTCGTCTGATGAGTTTACACCATGTGTACTGCTGGGGATCAGGATCAGAAGGAGCACTCCCAGCGGGAGGCTCTACCGGTTGGTCCACAAACAGTGAGGAAAAGAGAGAGAGAGAGACGCAACGAGAGTGGCCTAGCCACTTCCACAATGCACCTGACCTATGGAGGTTAGAAGCTGTCATAAGGATTTGAATCTGAAGTTTGTATATTTGAAGTATTTAATGATGTATAGTATGGGGGGGGGATCCTATTTACACTGAGGCTCCATTAATGTAGTCTATTTCCACATGGTGCTTCTGTGGGCGGCATCCCACTGAAAACCAGCCAATCAGAGCAGAGCTCATCTAATTATTCATGAGTTCACCTCTACAAGGGAAAACAGCTCGTTTCATTCTAGGAACAGATCGTAGGGTGGAAATGGGCACAGTGTAAAACCACATACGGCTGTTTTCAGCCTGGCCAAAGTCACATGGCTTATCATAATCAAAACCCCACTTCTTCTACTCACAAACACAAATGGGTTGAACCTTTAGAACCCACAACTTTTGTTGTGCCCACCACATTCATAGAGAGAGCATGGGAGATGTTGAGATGTTGATGGGACCACCTGAAGAAACAAACATGAAGAAGCAGAAAAACAGACAGCAAAGTCCTCCGCACACACTTCATAGGAAAAACCCGGCCCACCGAGGCCCTTCTTCCTACTGTACCTTCATATCTATCTGGTTTTGTGAGGGGGAAGGACCGCTTGCATTATTGAACAGATGGAGAGACTTTCCTGGACTCCCCGCTATCCTCCTTCCATTCATCTCTCCACAGCAGCAGCAGCTGGGTTTGAAGGTGAGCCACAGGGTCTTTGCATTCAAATAAATGAAACCGAGGACTCAGCAACACCTCCTCTGTGGAGCTGTGGAAAAAAGGAGTGTTTATGCAGGAGGTGGAGAGTTCACCACAAACCAAACAGACCAGGGTGGTCTCCATTGTGGACATGGGTTATGCCAATGCATATATCAGCTCCACAAACCATATAGGACACTCTGTAGTTGTACAGTTCCAGACTGTAGTCCATCTGTTTCTCTGTATACTGTATTACCCTGTTCTTCAATGGTCAGGACCACCACAGAGCAGGTATTATGTGGGTGGTGGGTCATTCTCAGCACTGCAGTGACACTGACATGGTGGTAGTGTGTTAGTGTGTGTTGTGCTGGTGTGAGTGGATCAGACACAGAGGGCTGCTGGAGGACGCTACCCACAGGACGCTGCCCACAGGACGCTGCCCACAGAAGGCTGTTGTGCTGTATAATTTTGGTTGGTGGACGATTCTCAGTCCTGCAGTGATACTGAGGTGTCCAGCAGCACTGCTGTGTCTGATCACGCACGCTCATAGATCACCACAAGGCCTGCAAACTCAAATTTGATCCCAGTAGTCGGAACCCAAACAGAACCTGGATTCCCTGCTAAAGACGGTTCNCTGGATGCTGGACAAGGAAACTGTGGGAGGGGCTCGTCCTTGTCGGCGGTTCAAATGGTCCTCTCTACTGGTGGTCTGTCTGGGCCATCCAGAGCCTGTTCGCTGTGTGTGTGTGTGCCCTCATGTAACCAGAGTTTCCATGGCCAAGCAGCCGCATCTAAGCCTTACATCACCAAATGCAATGCAGAGCATCGAATGCAGTGGTGTAAAGCACGCCACTGGACTCTAGAGCAGTGGAGACGTGTTCTCGGAGTGACCAATCACGCTTCTCCATCTGGCAATCCAATGGACGAGTCTGGGAGAACGGTACTTGCCTGACTGCATTGTGCCGAGTGTAAAGTTTGGTGGAGGGGGGATTATGGTGTGGGGGTGTTGTTCAGGAGTTGGGCTCAGCCCTTAGTTCCAGTGAGAGGAACTCTTAATGCTTCAGCAGACCAAGAGACTCTGGACAATTTCATGCTCCCAACTTTGTGGAAACAGTTTGGGGACGTCCCCTTCTTGTTCCAACATGGCTGCGCACCAGTGCACAAAGCAAGGTCCATACAGACATGGATGAGCGAGTTTGGTGTGGAGGAACTTGACTGGCTTTCACAGGACTGACCTCAACCCGATAGAACACCTTTGGGATGAATTAGAGAGGAGACTGCGAGCCAGGCCTTCTCGTCCAACATCAGTGTCTGACCTCACAAATATGCTTCTGGAAGAACAGTCAAATATTCCCATCAACACATTCCTAAACCTTGTGGAAAGCCTTCCCAGAAGAGCTGGAGCTGTTATAGCTGCAAAGCGTGGGCCGACATCATATTAATCCCTATGGATTAAGAATGGGATGTCACACAAGTTCATATGCGTATACTTTTGGCACTATAGTGCATATCAAAGAAGACATGTAACAGCTTTCCGTCAGTGCGTTCCACAGCAATTCCCTCCTTACTTCATTAAGAACCGAGTGTGAAATATCCCATATGGAATTTCACCACGCTTCTGTTGCCACTGCAGATAGCTGTGACTTCCAAAGGTTAAAAGATAAAGAAGACCATTAGCGCCAAACAGAGGCTCAGAACACATTATCACTCAGCACACCACAAACAATAACACATTAAGCTTTACTTAAGGTTCAATAAGAGCTTCGTGCAGGCTTCCATTAGAGTGGAAATGTGTGTCCGTGAAGTGTGAAGTGTGCTATACATATTGACAGTGCCGATGATTCACTCGGGACCTAATCGCTGTGGGTAATTCTGCAGGCTACTGTAGCCAGCCATAATAAGCCTTATTAGTCTGTCTGGGTGGTGTCTGGCCCGGCAGCACAGCCAGCGCACAAACAGCCATGGCAAATCACTCAGGCCAACCAACCAAGTGTGAGACCGCCTCTAGCAACACAGCTCTATGAACACACACACACACACCCCACACCCACGCTGGCACAGCAACCTACACAAATCAGTCAAACGTGACCTCGTATTCCAGCAGCCTGCACATGGAGGACATAAACAAACACGAAAGAGGAAACGAGGGGCATCCCTGGCAGTTACCAACCGAGTGAACTGGACAATTAATTAATGAGTCTCCTTCCATGTTTAAGGTGGTAGTAACTTCAGGCTCCTGCAAATGGCGCTGCACGAGGATGATGGGGCTATAAATCCCTGCAGGGTGTGAGTGATGGGATCCATAGATTGGGAAGAGGTGCTACAGTGTAGGGAATGTCTCGTTCAATGTGTGGAAAACAGCTCCAAAGCAGATGTTAATAATTGGCTAAAAGGAGTGACTGCATTTGGGCGAGCCAAAGACCATAGTGTGAAGGAAGTAGCTGAATCTGCAGGTGGATGGAAGTATCTTGCCAAACCAATGGGACCAGTCCATTTAAAGAGACTCAGTGATTCATACTGGCTAGTGTAGTAGGTAACATCCTCACCCTGTACACTACATTGCCAGAAGTAGCATTGAATTCAGGTGTTACAATCACTTCCATGGAATGGGTTTCCATGGCTGAGCAGCTGCATCCAAACCTTACATCATCAAGCGCAAGGCAAAGTGTCGAATGCAGTGGTGTAGGGCGCCGCCACTGGACTCTAGAGCAGTGGAGATGTGTTCTCTGGAGTGATGAGTCACGCTTCTCCATCTGACAATCCGATGGACGAGTCTGGGTTTGGCAGTACCAGGAGAACAGTATTTGCCTGACTGCATTGTGCCGAGTGTAAAGTTTGGTGGAGGGGGGATTATGGTGTGGGGATGTTGTTCAGGAGTTGGGCTCGGCCCCTTAGTTCCAGTGAAAGGAACTCTTAATGCTTCAGCAGACCAAGAGACTCTGGGAAATTTCATGCTCCCAACTTTGTGGGGACAGTTTGGGGACGGCCCCTTCCTGTTCCAACATGACTGCACACCAGTGCACAAAGCAAGGTCCATAAAGACATGGGTGAGTGAGTTTGGTGTGGAGGAACTTGACTGGCCTGCACAGAGTCCTGACCTCAACCCGATAGAACACCTTTGGGATGAATTAGAGAGGAGACTGCGAGCCAGGCCTTCTTGTCCAACATCAGTGTCTGACCTCACAGATGTGCTTCTGGAAGAATGGTCAGAAATTCCCATCAACACATTCCTAAACCTTGTGGAAAGCCTTCTCAGAAGAGTTGGAGCTGGTATAGCTGTAAAGGGTGGGCCGACATCATATTACACCCTATGGATTAGGAATGAGATCTCACTCGAGTTCATACGTGTGTGAAGGCCGACGAGCGAGCACTTCTGGCTAGATAGCGTATCTGGATAAATGTGTCTGCTATAATATGCTATATATCAACCTAAAAATGTCCTGTTGGCCTGTAAGGTATTACATTATGATACTGTTTAGTCATTCCAGCCAAACGTGTGTTGCACTGCAGCCAGCCAACAACTGAGCCGCTCGGGAGCTCTCTTTTCCTGACCCATAACAGGAGAGGACATTTGACACCTCTCCTTGCGTATCGAGTTTGAGCTCAGCGCTCCCCAGCTCTGTAATCCCAGCGGCCATATTGGATGTCATCTTGTGTGATTGGTTTCCATCCTTTTACTTGGCCCTCTGTGATGAATAGCCTGGGGTTAATGGCCTGACAGGGCTTGTGTCCATCCACTGGAGCTATGGGCTCTGGCTACACTGAGGAATTTAAAGCCTAGCCCTGGTTATAGGTTATGGCAGCCTGCTCCACTATTTTAGCTCAGGAGCATATGAGTTATGAGGCAATTTTCCTCCCCACGCCACTCATATATGGCTTTCCGGGGCGTACTGTTTGTTTAGGGGTCTATATATGTATGCTACCAGTCGAAAGTTTAGACACGGCTTCTCATAGCAGGTTCTCCTTCTGTTTATCTTAATGCTTTACTGTAGAATAAAAGTGAAGACACTAAACTACATAAGAGCACTCATGGAATTATACGGTCCACCTTAAAAAACTCCAAAATGGACCTTTACAGGAGGATGAACCAGCTTTCTTAACCTGCAGTGGAGCTGATAGAACAAGGTTTATTTCTAAGCAAGTTCGGAGCAATTCTATTGGTCTGTCCATCATGAATATTCACTAAACTGAAAGGAGAACTAGAGCTTTTACACTGTGCAGAAAAAGAGATCAAAGTTTTTACACCACTAAATATATATTAGAGGTGGAGATATGGAGAAATATCATACTGTGGTACATCAACAGGATATGTGGTATATCAGGATATGTACCGGTTCAGACTCTCATCAGTTGGAGCTGTTAAGTTTAAGACTGTAGAGTCTTTAAGATCCTCACCAACATCCAGTTAGTTGGGTGTGTCTAAACATTTGACTGGTACTCATCGTCAAAAGAACAGCTGCACCTAGAAGGGCGTGTGGGATTGCAGTGCTGTTGGGAAGGAAGATAAAGGTTACCAGGATCAATAAATGATGATAAATTTAGACTGATATGATCAATATTTAATGAGCTACACATACAGAAGTAGTGTCTCTCAGTATGGTGTCGGGCGGCCATGTTTGCTAACCCAACATGCCAGACGCCTCGGCAAGGAGCTGTAGAGGTTCCTAATGGTGTCCTGTGATAATCCATCCCATGCAGCTTGAATATTCCCACACAGTTCCTGCAGATGGTGCGGTAGGGGTGGAGGTGGAGTGACACCAGGACTTCTGGACGTGTGACGCATGACAACAAACCGTTCATCTTGGCGCTGACCACGGTGCCTCCACACACGAATTCGTTGGTCGTCTCCACCAAGACAAAAGCGGGACTCGTCACTGAAGATGACCCGCTGCCGTTCTGAGTCACTCCATGACAGTCTGGCACGACACCATTGCAGTCTTTGGTGACGGTGATGTGGTGTTAAGGACAGTCGTCGTAACGGTCTGTGTGCATGTAGTCCTGCGTGGTGCAGCCGTCTGCCAATGGTGCTGTGTCGTTCACCAAAGCTGTGCGGCTGGTTGATGAAAGAATGGAGCCACAGACACGGCAAGTTAATTGTAAAGAATTTACTTACAAATTAGTTATCGGGTACCCAAACTTGGCCGTGCCGGAGAGAGCCTTCTGCCAATTCGAACGTCCCTGTCTCTCTCTCCGGCTCCTCGCCAAAGAGGGCCCTCTTATACAGTCTTTAGGTGTCCACAGCTGCAATACATTATCAATGAGCTCACTTGAATGTGACATACATAAGCAAAACAAAGTATCACACAATGGCCTCATTCTTTACCTTCTTCATCTTCTCTGACTGTTTCCATATGTTACTATGTTTTTCTGACCAGTCTAGAGTTCAACCTGTCCAGCAAAACACTTCAACGACATGAGGCCCTCTAAAGAAAAAATCTAACCATTCTGGCCAGTTACTTCTTATATAAGAGTACAATGCTAATATGTAAGGAGTAAAATACACTTCAGCTGCACTAACAGGATGACTCATGGAGGGGATCACTGCTTGCTCAATGTCCGCAATCGTGGCTGTTGGGTCAGTCAGGTACAGCGATAAGGCCCGTCTTTGCTTATGTCAAATGTGCAGCTGACTGTGAAACTTAAATCATTCTCATGTGTCACAATGCCAAACCTACCCACCAAGTTTCATTCCTGTCAGTTGATTCCTTCTGGGTGCAGCTATTCTTTTGATGATGAGTATATCTATTAAACGCCACTCAAGGGCAAGAATATAGTGCAGAAATGCGATGCGTTCAGAGACTGAGGTTTCCATATGGACTGCAGGCAAAACCAGTACAAGGGAAGGTGATGGAACGACCATTAGGAATAGCTGACCTTCCACAGGCTTCCATTAATCACTGGTGTGTGTTTGACTGCCTCTGTTTTCCTGTTTACCCAGCGCTCTCTCATCCACAGCCATGTTGCTGCTAACAGTGATGAAATCACATGGAGCTGTAATAACCACCACTAGAGCCGGAGACGTAATAATGAACTATGAAAAATGTGTTTTGATGGATGTACACTAGAATTCTATAAATAAATAATAACACTATGCTACAAACGTTTGTTATATTCTTGTTCCTGGGTATGGAGTGTGTCCTCTTAATTGACATGAAGGATTTGGGAGACCTAAACGAACCACAGAGGGAGAGAACCGACTAATTGTCCGACATGCATGGAGTGACCTAATAGCCATGATTGCAGACATTCAGCGAGCAGTGGTGTCCTCCATGAGTCATCCTGTTAGTGCCAGCGCCATTGGCAGGCGGCTGCACCACGCAGGACTACATGCACACAGACTGTTACGACGACTGTCCTTAACACCACGTCACCGTCACCAAAGATGCAATGCAACCTGCAAAGGCGTCATGCCAGACTGTCATGGAGTGACTCAGAATGTCTTTGTGGAGACGACCAACGAATCCGTGTTTGGAGGCCCCGTGGTGAGCACCAAGATGAACGGTTTCTTGTCACTCCACCTCCACCCCTACCGCACCATCTGCAGGAACTGTGTGAGGATATTCAGGCTGCATGGGGTGGATTATCACAGGACACCATTAGGAACCTCTACAACTCCATGCCGAGATGTCTGGCATGTTGGGTTAGCAAACACGGCGGCCCAACGCCAAACTGAGAGACACTACTTCTGTATGTGTAGCTCAATAAATATTGATCATATCAGTCTAAATGTATCACAATTTATTGATCCTGGTAACCTTTATCTTCCTTCCCAATAGCACTGCAATCCCACACCTCCTTCTGGTGTAACTGGTTTTTAACACATAGAAGCTGGGAAGTAAAATCTTGCTACCTAGTGTAGCAGGTTAAAACAGATTGGACATGAAGGATAAGTAAACAGAAGAAGCTTCATACTGTACCCATCATGAAGGAGAGTCAATTCATGCAAAATTCAATTCTTTAATGAACCTCACTGAGCCAGTCATAGACCACTCTGTTAGCTGAATCAGGTCAGCCGTATTCAGTACATAACAATCCCAAAACCTGCGGTGGAAATACACTCCATTCCCACAAAGCAGCACTGCGTCACACAGTAGCTTACACTCAGACACCATTATCCTTTCGAGGTCACGCTTCCTTTGTGCCTCAGCCCTTGTGCAGTGAAGAGCCTAGGGATCCAGCATTGACATGGCTGATCCAGGCTCTCCCCATTGTTCTGGAGGACACTCTAAGCCTTCCTCCTTTGCTGGATTTGTCTTGTCTCAAAGCTCAGGCTGCCGTAATTCCACTTTAGTCTGACCCTGTGTCTCAGAGGGGGTATTGGGTATTGCGAGTATTGTAGTTTTCCCCTGCGGTCGGAAGTGGCAAACGGATAAGGCTGCTGACAATTCCCAGGCGGCGTTTTGGAATATCTCTGAACCTGAGGCGGCGGAAAGAGTTTTCAGAGAGGAAAGCCCCTTTTGCATTCATTTTTCCATGGGAATTGAACAGTAATTAAACAGGAGCGCATGTCGGAATCAAGCATACAGTAAGATTGAGATCTTATATAATTACCAGGAGGGCTCAGGTGCGAACGGAAGCTGGAACGTAACCAGGAATAACCTCATGGAGGCGATTTCAGAGCAGTATAGATCAAGAAGAAGAAACATGTCATTTCCGGAAAACCGGGGTTGGCAGCGTGGTGGGGGTGCGTGTGGGGTCTGGGGACTGCACTGGTAAAGGTATGCCGGTAATGTACCTGAGATTTACTTGTGAAGACTATTCAGGAGTTCAGAACATTCATTCATTCATCTTCTAAGCCACTTATCCACCTGGATGGTGGGTTGTGCTGGAGCCTATCCCAGCGCTCATTGGGTGGAGGGCAGGAAAGACCATTGACAGGCCACCAGGCCATCGCAGGGTTCACACATAGGGGGCAATTTAGCATCTCCAGTTCACCTGACTGCATGTCTTTGGACTATGGGAGGAACACCCAGAGGAAACCCACAGACACGAGGAGAACAGGACTCCTCACAGAAAGGACCCGGAATGCCCCAGTCGGGAATCATCACTAGGCACCCTCTGGCTGTGAGGCGACAGCACTGCCCACTGCACTGCCGTACCACCCGGATTCAGAACAATGACAGCAAAGTTGGAAACAGGAAGCAAGAAAAGAGTTGGGCAGGAGATAGTTGTCATGTCAAAGGCTGCACATCTTGCCATGGGATACACTCTGATTGCCTTTCAATTGGCTTCCGACCAACAAATTCATGTGTGGAGGCATCGTGCTCAGCCCCAAGATGAACGATTTCTTGTCATGCATCACAAGTCCATAAGGCCTGGTGTCACTCCACCTCCACCCCTACCGCACCATCTGCAGGAACTGTGTGAGGATATTCAAGCTGCATGGGATGGATTATCACAGGACACCATTAGGAACCTCTACAGCTCCATGCTGAGACGTCTGGCAGTAGATAACATCTCCCACCAGCGCATAGATGACACAAGTGTCAAGGAGCATAACTCAGTAAACCCTGAGGGATTAGGTGTCAGCTGATGTTAGTCGACTTCTAGTGGGTCTTATGACAAGCAGCACGGATTAAAGCCCACACTCACTGCAACCATGCCCCACACCTTGGCTGACTAACTAAACCTTTTAACCATCATTCCATTGTTGCCTGAAACGGCATGCCCAAAGTAGAAGGAGCACTGTTCCCACATACTCCGGGCTACAGTCATGATGAGAGATCAGACTTTTAGGGCTGATGCCAATCCTCTTTGGCACATGGGGAAGACCAAGCAAGAAGGGGACTGGACTAAAGTGGCCACATGTGCGGCTTTAGGCCAGATAGTCCGTTTTTTCAGCTCCCAGTCCTCCATATGGCGCAGTACCTGGATGGAAGCCTATTAGTCCTCTTTTCGGGATGAACTATTTAAAATGTTCACTCGCGAACAATATCATGTGTGCCATTGGCTCACGTCCATGACAAGACAAATGCCTTGCATTTCATTGGTTTAACAAGGTCATGTGACATCGGGACCCGTCTACCGGCTAACCGCAGGTCAGCCCTCTAAATGCTAGTCAGTTAGTAAGCTCTCGTCTGACTCACGAATGTCATCCATTCCACCTAATTAGGTGAGTAAAGCATCATGTATGTGTTATATAGGATATGATTTTAATTCTGTTCTGGGTTCGTGCCCGACCCACCGTTTATGATGTCCTCCTTTTTGAGGCTATGAAAGTGGCCACACTAGGCTGGACTGTTTGCGTTTACAGAACAGCATTCTACACCTCATAGTGGCATGTGGACAATAAGTTCATGAAGCCACACAAATGTTGGGATGTTGACATTACAGGTGAAATGCATGATGACCAGAGGAGAGCTTTCCCATTGTAGATCATTTGTAGATTGCTTATTTAAGATGAAGAGAGGGGCGCTGTAGTCTGCAGCATGATGTCGCTTACTCTGGCAAATTCTTCCATTGCAGGTTCTTTGAAAACTACAGTTTCACAGTTTGCTATCTCCGTGTCCTTCAACCATGGGACCGTGGCATCACCTGCAGATTCAGCTACTTCCTTCACACTATGGCCTTTGCAGTCACGCCCGAATGCAGTCACTCCATTTAGCCAATCATTAACATCTGCTTTGGAGCCATTTTCCTCACATGGAACGAGACGTCAGAATCAGAATCAGAATACGTCTCATCACGGCACCGCAGACGGCGACACTGGTCAGAAGCTCTGTCGTGTTTTGTTTGTTTTTGTTTGTTTGTTGTGTCACTTGGAACCCAACACTTTCACATACAGCGCAGATGACCTACTGAAGATCAGGCAGTCCATGCCACAAGGCATTACTCCTGATTTCTCCTTTTCAGGAAGTTTAGTGAGCGGAGCAGCTGAGGAGAGCAGCATTCCCTGCACTGTACCACCTCTTCTCAATCTATGGATCCTGTCACTCACACCCCGCAGGTATTTATAGCCCCATCATTTTAGGTCCGGTGAGGTGGGCGATATTATGTGATGGGTGGGCATTATTGTGTGGGGGATGCGTGATACTGTGTGAGCAGTGGACGATATTGTGTTGGGGCAGGAGATTTTGTGTGAGGTGTGGGTGATACTGTGTGAGAAGTAAGTGATATTGTGTGAGGGGAGGGTGATACTGTGTGAGGGGCGGGCAATACTGTGTGAGGGGTGGTTGATACTGTGTGAGAAGTAAGTGATATTGTGTGAGGGGAGGGTGATACTGTGTGAGGGGCAGATGATATCGTGTGAGAGGTGGGTGATATTATGTGATGGGTGGGCATTATTGTGTGAGGGATGGGCGATACTGTGTGAGCAGTGGGCGATATTGTGTTGGGGCAGGCGATTTTGTGTGAGGTGTGGGTGATACTGTGTGGGCGGGCAATACTGTGTGAGGGGTGGGTGATACCGTGTGAGCAGTGGGCGATATTGTGTGATGGGTGGGCATTATTGTGTGAGGGATGCGCGATACTGTGTGAGCAGTGGGCGATATTGTGTTGGGCAGGAGATTTAGTGTGAGGGGTGGGTGATACTGTGTGAGGGGTGGGTGATGCCGTGTCTGGTAAGCTTAGAATAAAATCTTACCTATAGCTCCGTGTTCATGGCTCTTGCAGGCAGTGAGAGGTTACTTCTGATTTCTGTTATTTACTGCAGATACTAAAAGCAATTTTTCTTAAATGCCATACTTTATGTGAAATCGCCCCCCACCAGACCCCTCCATCCATCTGATGATCTGCCCTACTTGGTCTAAACATGCCCCTGGCTAGTTACCTTGAACCTTTGAATGTTTCAGTGACAAATGAGACGGGGGCACTCAAACACAATACTGAACCCACATACTGGACCTAAACACACAGCTGCATGATATTGATTAGGGCTGCCCTCTAGAAGTCGGCGAGTCGAATCGTCAGTCGGAGACCCTTTGAGTTGACTGAGAACCGTGACAAGTTTTTTTTATTTATTTATTTTTTTGTCGTAAAACAGAGAAAAGCTTACAAAAATGCCCAAGAACTTTAAGAATGTAAAAAGACATTTTAATAATTATTAAAGGGGAATAATAAATACATATTTAAGTTCTAACTGGGCTATGACGCATGCTAAAAAATAAAATCCACGTAACAACGTGCGCTGGCGGTTCACCGTTGAAGGAAGCTAAAGCTGTGAAGCTGAGAAACACGGGTGGAACGATGTCTCAGAGAAAGTCTGGAGGAGCTTTTGAAGAAGAGAATCTGAACAGATTAAACCTAATTCTGCTCGTCATTTAGTCAGACATCCAACACTGCTTCAAACCAGTGAGCTGACTTTCGTTTTAGACATAATGGCTGTTTGCGGTGAAGGAAAAACGGACCGAAGACGTTTGTTTTATTATAATTCCATTATTTTAGAACCTAAATTACAGATATTTTTATTTATTCGTTTACAGCTAAGATTATTTTTATTTAAAGATAAGTACAGTCACTTAATATGCCTGCCGATAAACGAGGAATAATTATTTCAGCACGGGTGATATAATAATTAAACGGTTTCAGGTCTACCGTTCTCCTTTTCATCTAAAAATTATTTAAATATTGACTAATTTGGTTATATTTAGGAGTTCATTGTTTATGAGTGATGAAAGACGAAGGGTCATCCTACTGAAGAAGCTGTTAAAAGTGAAATTATAAAGACAGGCTAGAAGCGCTAATGTTTAGCATAAATACGTGCTCGCTGCCCGACGCTATATTCTGTAATTAAATCAGGCTCCAGATCGTTCATCATATGCCACGTCTCTCTTAGTTCAGTAATATGATCCTGTGACTCTGCTGACTTTCTAAATGAGGAGGACATCAGATCTGAACCGTATGCAAATTGATTTACTGATTACTAGATAATGTATATGGAGAAAACACATGACCAATAGTCGAATCGTCGGCCAGGACGGGTGAATCCGATTCGACTGACAAAATTCTGAGTCGGGTACAGCCCTATTACTGATAATGTACACATTAGAATCAAGTAAGTTCATTGCATGGCTTTCCTCAGTGTGCACTGGTACTGATCTAAACTCCCATGTCTGTTCAGGGACTTGGCTGACTAGCCTATAGGCTGCTGGGTTACAAGTGGGTTATGACTGAAGCACTGCAGGCTAAAGAAAATGACAGCATGCGCTGTAAAGTGTTTGCTCTTTGCTTCCCTCTCCGTCTCATTCCAAGTGCTCCTGAACCCTCTTCAGATGGCTAATGGATCCCCTCTCCAGCCGTTCTCTTTGTAATATGCCCCACCTGATGGTGCTGAAGTAGATTCCAGAGTGTTAATGACTCACCGCAGCGAGAGGAACGACTACATCTACAAATTTATCACATAGACCCGACTGTTCCACTGCCAGCTCCCCGCCTCCGAGCCCCTTCTCAAGCCTAGCTCTGTTTAGCGACTAATGGATGCTTCTGTAGAGGTCTGGCTATTACCGATAATGCACATGCTCAGAGTCGTTTAGGTAAAGAGATTGTTTCAGTCATTACGGCACCAGTCAAAAGTTTGGACGCACCTATTCGTGAAGGGTTTTCATGGTTTGTTTCCCTGTTCTTAGAGAACTAGTTTCCTGAGGAGTTCCACACAGACATGGGAGGCCATGAAACTCCACACAGGAAGGAAGCCAGCCGCTTGGCCAGGGAATCAAACCCAGCGACAGCGCTACCCATTGTGCCACATACTACTACTACTACTTAACAATAATAATAACAATAATAATAACAACAACAACAACAACAATAATAATAATAATAATAATAATTATTATTATTTATTCACTGTGTGAAGGGTGCGGGGTTGGTGATATTGTGGGAGGGTTGTGCGATACAGTGTGAGAAGCGCGCGATATTGTGTAAGGATTGGGCAATTTTGTGTGGGGGCAGGTGATATTGTGTGGGGGTGGGCAACACTGTGTGAGGGGTGAGCGATATTGTGTGAGGGGTAGGCGATGTTGTGTGAGAAGTGAGTGATATCATGTGAGGGGAGGGCGATACTGTGTGAGGAGCAGGCGATATTGTGTGAGGGTTAGTTGATACTGTGTGAGGGGTGGGCAATACTGCGTGAGGAATGTATGGTGGGAGATATTGTGTGAGGGGCAGGTGATACTGTGTGAGGAGTGTATGGTGGGCGATATTGTGTGTGGGGAGGGAGATACTGTGTGAGGAATGTATGGTGGGAGATATTGTGTGAGGGGCGGGTGATACTGTGTGAGGGGTGGTTGATATTATGTGAGGGGTGAGGAATATTGTGTGAGGGTTGTTGATACTGTCTGAGGGGTGGGTGACACTGTGTGAGGGGCGGACGATACTGTGTGAGGAGTGTACGGTGGGCGATATTGTGTGAAGGGAAGGCGATACTGTGTGAGGAGTGTATGGTGGGCGATATTGTGTGAGGGGAAGGCGATACTGTGTGAGGGGTGGGTGATACT
>CM067477.1:37870617-37885793 GCA_034552555.1 Semaprochilodus insignis
GAACTGACATGACCTGTTAAGTTCATACTCCAAACAAACACCAGAAAGTTGTGATATCCACCGCTATAATAAGAAACAAGGGAATGCACAGTCTCTTCCCCCCAGGTTAGCATTAACAGCTGGCTACTTCCCAAGCTACAGGTTCAGCAACAAATCTAAGTCGAGCTGTTGAAGTGTATAGAACAAATACGGCCATTCAACAAGGTCAAAGGCCTGTCCCACCTCTAGTGAGGTTAGCAGATCGTCAATTGTCCACTGGATAATATTTAGCATAATATCAGGAGTTATTGTCTTTAATGAGACCAGTCTGATGGTTATGGAAGGTGGGACGTCTTCCAAACATCTGGCCAAAATTTGGACGAGACTTTTAAATCTACATTTAGCAGTGAGATTAGCGACACTTCCCTCCTTTAGGATTAGTGTGAGATTGTTTTTCACGTTCAGATATTGGAGTATCAAGAACCTGCTTTTGTTCTTTGATATTAGTGAGAAATCATACTGAAAAAGCCGTCTATTAAGACGCACCTGGTTATTACGTTCTGGATAATGTAGATTTTCCTAGACATTCCTAAAGACAGTTTTTAGGATCAGAAGAGAGAGACCCTGACTCATCACTCACTGTGGCAATAGACTGAAAAGCTGACTTCTCACCTACTTGGCTTATTCCCACATTCAAATAACCTTTGTTTTGCAAAGCCTAGTTTCTTTCTGAGTTAATAGGGAGTCTGATGCAGAACGCAGGACTGTGATTCCTTGTAGTTTGGTTGTTGTAGGATTTTAATATATTCTTTTTAAGCCTGTTTTGCTGAGTTTTGCTTCTGTTCAGCAGTTCTACGCTTTTTGAAGGCAGTGTAGAGTATTACCAATGCCCTGGAATAAGCCTAGGAAGTTCCCCAGATCAAAGATGGGTTAGTAGCTGATGAGGAGTTTATAAGTTCTAAACTTCTTTAGGAATGGATAGAAGAAGTCTCCAGTGCCACACTGAAATAAGCTCACTTAGACCAAAAATGAGTCACCTTGCTCCTGCAGATGGCGCTGCACGAGAATGATGGAGCTATAAATCCCTGCGGGGTGTGAGTGATTTTTTTTTTTTTTTTTTTTTTTTTTTTTTTTTTTTTTTTTTGTCTCGTTCCATGTGTGTGATTGGCTAAAAGGAGTGACTGCATTTGGGCATGTCAAAGACCATAGTGTGAAGGAAGTAGCTGAATCTGCAGGTGTGTGGAAGCGTACGGTCATACGGGTCAAATCTGGACCAACTGACCAATTCTTTGATGTAAGAGTGTCTGAACATTGATGTGGCCTACATCCAGAAACTTGCCCAGTCCATGCCCAATCCAATCACGGCTGTTATTGGTGCTCGTGGAAATACTACATGCCAAAATCCACTCCTTGTATAGAGGCTTTAATAAGTGCAAGTCATCCATATTTGTCTGTAATACAATTGTGAAATTCAAATGTTAAGCCCATCTTAACTGAACAGCTTCTCCCCTACTCCCTTTGGTAATGAATGGTGATGAAGGATAAGAAGTAAACTGCTGCAGTTTCAAATGCTCACTATCATTTAAGGAAGTCTCCTGCAGATCGGCCACCTACGTCTACCCTTCCTGTCTCAGAGAGGACAGAATTCTTTTCCTTTTAATCAGCGAATGAATCCCTTTACTTTCCAGGCACAAATTTTCAAATTATTACCCCCCATCACACTTCCTGACAGAACTATATGACCACATGGATAAACTGTAATATCTGCAGTGCCTATTAATCTGACTAGAGAACGAACAAACTATATTACAAGAGGTAGAAGGGGGGGTTAACAACAAAGTCAAAGAGGGGCGCCCCTATGAACCAAGAGGGGGATTACCAAAGCTCTGAACTTTCTTCCCTGTGCCTCGTTAACATACGCACCAAGAACGAAGAAGGTAAAAAGGCACTTCTGTTTTCTGAAATCATAACACAGCTTTGCCGGCCTTGCTGGTCCTGCACCACATTAGCGACCTTGAAGACCATACAGTTTGACAGGTGTAAGCAGGACGTATGGAACTTATGGCAATAAGTCATCAGTAAACGCTACTCACGATAATCCCAAAGTGTCCCATTAGCAGCTAATTCAAAACCGCTGAAGCTTCCTCCATACACGACTTGCTGCAACAGCATGAGCTTTCAGCTGCTCCATCCCCCAAGCGTCCAGAACCTCTGTGGCCTGGGAAGGGGTGTTGAAGAGCTTAGAGGACCCATAGCTAGATAGAGAAGCGAGTACCAGGTTCCGGCATCCCTCAGACACTTCTGAACTTCAGAACTACAGACCACAGTCCTGAACAAACATAAACCTGCAGCCTTTGTACATCAGGGTTTGCCCATTCATCCCACTGTGTCTCCAAGCATAGGAAATAGGAAATCTGACATGATGGGTTTAGTTTTGGGCCTGGCTTCTGAAGTGGCATGAGGAGAGCTCATTAGATTTTGATACGACCATTCCTGGTTTCCATTTCAAGAAAGCGAGGCAGCCAACTCTCGGAAAGTGTCGGCGGTTGGCTACTGTCTGTTCCCTCTTGTAAGTCAATAATTCGGTTTGTTTTTCCTTCCTCCTCCTACCTCTATCACGGCCATGTCTGCCGTACCAGTGACTGTAGTCACGAAAGTGCCTGGTCACAGGCCGTCTCCATTTCAGCAGTACTTGTTCTCTCCTCGATGGCTCTCTTTTCTGAATTCTTCTGCTCCTGAGTGTTAGCCTGAAACGTCTGAGACACTGGGCTCATATTTTCATCCATAACTTTAGAGATATTTGCTGTAATTTCCTGAACTGCTTGACAAAGAGCAGGGTCAAGTGTTCTAGCTTTACCTTCTGTTGTTAGTTGCTCCTCATTACACGTTTGGCTAGAGCCATCTGAGGGGTATAATCAGAGAGCCGTACTCATACTGCAACAACTCTTCAGAGTGTGTATATATGCACAGTCACATTGAAAGCATGCACATGGTGGTGGAGAACTCAGGAAAGCTGACCGCACTCTACGCTGCCATCTTGGAAAACGCAGCACCAGTGCTAACTTTTCTTCCTCCTCTATTTATATCCCTTCTTCTGTTTGCTGCTGAACGTGGTTTAATGTAGAGACTGGATGGCGGCAGTAACTCGCCAAGAGCTGTCTCCCCGGACAGTTTCTCAAACTCTTGGCCAATACTGAGCAGCTTCGCTCATCATTGGACCCTGAAGAGACTAAAGAGAGGAGCAGCTCCACCTTTATTAGCATCACAACCCCAACAGCAGCCTGTAAGCGCAGCCATGCTGTGTGACTGTATCCGTGTTTGCCAGTTGAAGCAGATCATCTCAAACTGAGAGTTCCATAGTGAGGAACAACTTTCATCTACTGTGTGTTGATGTCCAGATGGAAAGCCAGTAGCTAGTATAGGTAACTTTAGCAACTAGCATAGCTAGCTAAGTAGCATGAGGGCAGAGGTTATTTACACAGTCTCAATTTATTTAGTCTATTTCCACACGTTGCTTCTGTGTGATCACCACGAGCACAGTCTTGCTGTAAACCAGCCAATCAGAGCAGGGAAATTATTCATGAGCTCACCAACAAAGGAAGCACAGCTCATTTCGTTCCAGAGCCAAATCATAGGGTGGAAACGGGTCTGGAACTCCTAATATTTGCATGGTAGGTGTGACTGCCACTGCACGTGACAGTGGGCCAGATCGATTTGCCTCGCACACAATGTAGTCTCAGTATCTTCAAGTTCAAGAAACTCCACCATATCCAATCTCACATCAGGACTCTCAGACTGAGGAGTCTGAGACACTGTCTGGATCAGAGGAAGAAACGGGAGTGGACAGAAGCGCCCAGTCCTTCACAGCGTGGTGCTCAGTGTGCATCTCCCGCTCAGGGTGTGACTAATCCACCTCACCGACTCTGTGACAAACAGTGGCACCGGCGCCGAAATACGTGCTAATCCAAGCAGAAACGCAGCCGAGCAGAAACAGCCCATTATCACCCACACATTCGACAGCCCAAGCTAATGTGATCAGTTCCAGATTGGTCGCAAATGGAGTTCTAGAAAGTTCAGGTCGCTTGCGCCAAAACAGAACTTGGATAAACTGCTTTCACTGCCCATCAAGAAGTTTCCCATAATATCAGATCTGCACTGCTACTTTTCTCAGTGGAGTAGGAAAGAATACTGTCTGTCTTGCTAATTAGCTCAGCGGTATTATCTTTAGCACTCGTCAATGTCTTGCTTGGCTTGAAGGGCTCATAATTAGGCTGTTTGTTTTGGTCTCCAAATAATAGTTAAAAGCTCATTTTGAAACTTTCCATCATGATTTAAATGATAAACATCTTGTTTTTGACTAATCTTCCATCAAAATATAATCAATTTGCTCCTCTCAAAAACGTCTTCTGATTTATGATGACATCACTATGCACCAGCAGACGGGGGAAATTACATTAGCCAACAATACCAACCCAGAGCCTCCCATTGGATAAGTACTGCATGGGTGATTATGTTTCAGCTGGCAACAAGTTATAAGTTATAACCCTAACTGATGCAGTGAATAGCTTCTCATTAGGTAAACAACCATGTGGAAAGACATGTCCTGTGGGGGTGGAAAAGATGTCAATCAGTTTCAGAAGGGTCAAATTACTGGCATCAAGCAAAGAAAACATCTAAGGAGATGCTGAAACTACCAAAATCAGGTTAAGAACTGTCCCAACGCATTATTAAAGTGGAAGGACAGTGGGGGAACATCATCTTCCAGGAAGGAATGTGGTCAGAAAACAATTTTGAATGATGGTGATCAGCGATCACTTAAACATCTGGTGAAATCAGATGTTAGAGAAACAGCAGTAGAACTCAGGGATATGTTTAACAGTGGAAGTAAGAGCATCTCCACACGCACAGTGTGAAGGGAACTCAAGGGATTGGGACTAAACAGCTGTGTAGCCTTAAGAACACCACTTGTCAGTGAGGCTAACCGGCAAAAACGGCTTCAATCTGCTAGGGAGCATAAAGATTGGACTCTGGAGCAATGGAAGAAGGTCATGTGGTCTGATGAGTCCAGATTTACCCTGTTCCAGAGTGATGGGGGATCAGGGTAAGAAGAGAGGTGGCTGAAATGATGCACCCATCATGCCTAGTGCCTGCCATACAAGCCTGTGGGGGCAATGCTATGATCTGGGCGAAGACGACAATGCCAGGATTCATCGGGCTCAGATTGTGAAAGAGTGGTTCAGGGAGCGTGAGACATCATGCCCACACATGGATTGGCCACCACAGAGTCCAGACCTGAACCCCATTGAGAATCTTTGGGATGTGCTGGAGAAGACTTTGTGCAGTGGTCCAAATCTCCCATCATCAATACAAGATCTTGGGGGAAATGAATGCAGCTCTGGACAGAAATGAATGTTGTGACTTTGCAGAAGCTTATGGAAATGATGCCACAGTGAATGCGTGCTGTGATCAAAGCTAAAGGTGGTCCAGCAAAATATTAGAGTGTGTGACCTTTTTTTTGCCAGGCAGTGTATATCTATATATCTATCTATCTATATATATGCAAAAATTGATTCTTAAATCTGTTATAAAAGAGACCATGTTTAAAAAAGGGCAACTTTATAAGAACTCACTGCTAGACTTCTCGCTGTAAATTCCCGCAAAGGAACCACCAACAAAGGAGCTTTATTCTGACATGCTATTAAGCAAGGGCGAACATTGTATTGCATCATAAAAAAGACCTCAAGTGACCTTCATGGTGCAAGGCCAAGTTCAGTAGCCCTTTCACACATACTGAATAGTAATAAGCCCAGGCCGCTGTGCTGCTCCACTCGCAGGTCCTTGCAGCCGGGCGCCATCCCAGAGCCGCCTCTTTCACTATCCTTCGGCCAGGCTCTGCTGGTACACCTCGTCATGCTTCCTGCTCTGCTGCCCAACTTTAGAACACTGCTCCTTCAGACTCAGAATGATCCACAACTTTGCATATGCATTTGTGGAAGTGCCTTTCCTCTCCAGCCTGCTGTGGGGGGACGCTATCCCCCCAGAATGTTCATTTATTGAGCACTGCAGCAGGAGAGAACCGCTGCCACCGCTAGGCAAAACGGCCAGGGTGGCAGGCAGGTCACTTTTACCATGCACCTGTGCTTGACGGTAGACGGTAAACTACCCCACAACCCTGCAGAGAAATGCACCGCAAACACATACACACATCATTACTCTAACTGGAAGAACTATTTACCGCGCATGTGGAGCCTCCGGGACTCCCATCTACCATTTACAGAAAACGTTCAGTCAGCTCCGAGACCCCACTGGCACCTATGTCCCAGATCGAGAGGAAAATGTGTTATTCTTTCACTTTGGCTTTAAAGTGCGATAGAGTCACATCACAAGGAGACAAACTGTGTGGCCTTTGGTACTATTCTCAAGGTAGCACTGATATTAATAACACAGGCATCATCAAAAGTATAGCTGCACCCAGAAGGAATCAACCGACAGGAATGAAACATGGTGGGTAGGCTTGACATCACGAGACATGCCAACGATTCAAGTTTCAGCTATGAAGGTTTGCATGATTCAGAACTACATGCACGCAGACCGTTACGGCGACTGTCCTTAACACCACGTCAACGTCACCCGAGACTGCAATGGTGTCGTGCCAGACTGTCATCGAGTGACTCAGAATGGCAGCGGGTCATCTTCAGTGACGAGTCCCGCTTTTGTCTTGGTGGAGACGACCAACGAATCCGTATGTGGAGGCACTGTGGTCAGCATCGCATGTACATCGCACGTCCAGAAGGCCTGGCGTCACTCCACCTCCACTCCTATCGCATAATCTGCAGGAACTGTGTCGAGCCCTTCGAGCTTCAAGTACAGCTAGACTCGAACCGCCATCCCTGAAGTCGCATGGAAGACAAGCGACCAGACTCTTCTCTGTCCTGGCTCCCAGATGGTGGAATGAACTCCCACTGGGCGTCCGAACAGCAGAGTCTCTCGCAGTCTTCAAACACAGACTGAAGACCCATCTCTTTGTAATGCACTTAAGTGAGTAAGCACTAGTAGAGGTGTAAGCTGTGTATGTACTTGTGTTGTGTTGCACTTATAATGCACTTATAATGACCTTATAATGACCTTTTCTTTTCTATAGGTGTGAGCACTGGGCTGGGGTTGCCAGGTAGTGCTCTTTTTGCTCTATATATGTGTATTGATCTATCTAGGTATCAGCACTGGCCCCCTGCTCGGGCAGTGTCTGAGCTCATGGTGAGTTTTAGGCTCTAAACTTCCTGTACCAGCTGGAATATTATCCAACGGAACACTAAGCACGGTTGTAAGTCGCTCTGGATAAGAGCGTCTGCTAAATGCCTTAAATGTAAATGTAAATGTAAATATTCAAGCTGCATGGGATGGATTATCACAGGACACCGTTAGGAACCTCTACAACTCCATTGCGAGACGTCTGGCATGTTGGGTTAGCAAATACAGTGGCCCGACATGGTGGCCCGACATGGTGGCCCAACGGTGGCCAATTTATCATCATTTCCTGTTCCTGGTAACCTTTATCTTCCTTCCCAATAGCACTGCAAACTGACTATGAGTGTATTTAGATGGGTGATATGGTTCTACTGAAAAGGTAGTAAAATATAGAAATAATAGATATTCAGTTGTTTGAAAACAAGGGTCTCCCAGTTGCTGTTGCTGCCATATGCCACCTGTACCAATGACTCCATTTGCATGGTGGTTGGGAAGTCACTTTGGTTTGGTTGCCACACAAGCCTTATGACTGACTGATGAGGTCTTTGTTTCTGATCTGTAGACGTCAAGAATTCCTGGACTAGGTTGGGTTTCCTGAGCACCAGGAGAAGGCTGGAGATGCAGGTGCAGTTTGAGTAAACAATTCCTCACTTCTGAACTCCGACAGCTCAAACAGCGGCACCCACACGCTCCCAGAAGAGACGGTTCCTTCAAGTCTTCCCACACCTTCGCCGTCAGTCAGGCATCCAGGTGATTCAGCAGAGAACACATCGCACCACCTTCCACCGAATCCACACGATGACGCGCTCTCATCTTCAAAGCTCCTTCCTCTTGTCTCTTTCTCCAGCTGTCTCCTCCACTGACGGCGGCGTCTTCAGAACAAGTGTTCTCCATCAGAAGCCGAGATCAAAGCCTCAGTCCTTCTGAAACAGTACAAATCCCCAGAGATCCATTCCCTGACAGCATTCCTGCCTGCGGAGAAAAAAGCCGTAATAGAAGGCGTTCAGCATTCTCTCTATAATTAGGCTTGCGGTCTATATCTGGGTGGCTATTTTCACCTCAATGAGCGGTTATTAACGGCATCTGGTGCCACAAATGAAACAGCCAGAGATCAAGTACCTGTCTTTTCTGAGTGAAGTCTGTGGGATCACTCGTGTTTTCATCACTCGTGTTATCTGGAAAATCTACAGCGTCGAGCTCGAGTGCTCAAGCTCATGCTGTTTGGCAGCTGCTCAGCATGACAATAGACTGCAGTGGTAGACTGAATACCCTGACTAAAGGAGGGATGGGCCTATGACACCACTGTACTGTACCATGGCCCCGTGTTACTTACTGCATCTACCTGCTGTAGCCCATCTGTTGCTGCATGGTTAGGTGCTCCAGGTCTGGATTAAGTCCCTCCCCCTTTGCATGTATACTGATAGTGTTTCATGTGGCCATTCTTCTAAATCCCTTGACTCATAGAACCACTGGCTATAGAACCGGTGGTTCAGTTCAGTATCCAATAGGTGTGTCGCTCCTGGGTACCCTCTCTGGTGCAGTACCTATTCCCTGGGGAGCTTTGCCTCAGTCAACTCTGTCCTGTCATGGGCACATGGTTTGCCAGACTGCTGGAGATGCTGCTAAACCAAGTTATCGTACTTGGTACAAGGACATACAGCTCTGGAAAAATTTTAGAGACCACCTCAAAATGATCAGTTCCTCTAGTTCTCCAGTTTCTGGGTTTGTGTTGGACCAAAATGAGCAGTTCTGTTTGATTCTATACACTACTGGAAACACGTCTCCCAAATTCCAGATCAAATATTGTATTTAGATCTGTTTATTTAGAAAATCACTAATGACGCTGCACCATTTAAGGTGGATCAGGAAAATTCAATCAAGAAGCTGGCAAATAAGAAGCTCAACGTCAGCAGGAGAATGTACCTGCTGCACCATTTAAGGTGGATCAGGAAAATTCAATCAAAAAGCTGGCAAATAAGACGCTGAATGTCAGCAGGAGAATGTAACTGCTGCATCTTTTAAGGTAGATCGGGAAAATTCAAACAAGAATCTGGCAATACGAAGCTGAACGCCAGGACCAGAATGTACCTGCTGTACCATTTAAGGTGGATCGGGAAAATTCAAACAAGAATCTGGCAATAAGAAGCTGAACGCCAGCACCAGAATGTACCTGCTACACCATTTAAGATGGAACGGGAAAATATCAACAAGAAGCTGGCAAATAAAAGGCTTATTATCGGCCTCATAGTTTTAATGCTGGTAGTATTTTTGGTTTAGTAGATTTAACCCATCAAAATATCCTACCTGGAGTTTAATGTACGGCACTCCAGATAAATATCCACTACAGCAGGACATTTTTAACACAGTGTTCTTCTTCTATCTACACCTTCCAGCAGATTTGCCAAATTTGCCAAAGTCACACTCTCTGTGTGGTTTGTCTGTAGAAACATGGCGGTGGCAGTTTCTGCTGGAAGATCAGCTGCTCCTATGTAGATATGAAGAGCTCATTCTAAGCTAACGTAAACACAAGGTTTTATAATTACAGGTAATTCTACACTAATTAAAACATAGTTTTTTATATTATATTATATTCCATTTCTGCTGATAGATGCCCTCTAAATCTTACACACGGCTCCCTTAAGGCAAAGATTAATTTGCATTGTCGCATTATTTTCTGTCTAATTCTGATTAACTTCCCAAAGTCATGCTGCACAAGAAAGGACTTTTATTCTGACATGCTTTAAAGAAACAGTGGCTAGAGCGCTGCATCATAAAGAAGACCCCAACTGACCTTAATGGCGCAATGCTAAGGTCAGCTGGCCTTTTACAAATATTGCTAATTATTAATTGTATTATTAGTAGGATTAATACAACAAATCTTGGTTATTTAAACACTTTAAAACATTTTTAAAACATAAACCCCCTGCATTTTTGAACCGCCCCTCCTGGAGAGGCTAGTGACCCCCAGGTTAGTTGACTTTCAGGCCCCTGCAATAGCACATGAGTATGGAATGGCATGCTAGCTGTGGTCAAATGAACCAAAGGAATTTGTAGCTTTCACTCTTAGCCAAGACTCACAAGTTCTGCTAGTTTCAGAGCTTCAGAGTCAATCATGTATCCTTTGTGGAGGGATCCCCATTCCCAACCATAATTTTCCAGCCTGAAGAACTCGGGTCTTTTGAAGCGTGGAGCCTGAATGCTTAACAGAGTCCGCGCTATATGAATAACTTTAGCATGGAATAGCAGCTATCTGAGCTTGCAGTGGCCATTCACTAGCTACCTGCTATTGTGTCCTTGAGTGGGGCACTTAACTCCGAAATGGGCTCCTTTTCTTGCTGTCCCTGCAGAAGTTTAGCGCGAGTCGACCGAGGCCAAATTACTTAGCTTCAGATGCTTAAATGCTATCAACGTGATGTTCTGCTGCAAACCTCAACTTGCTTTAGCGACCTCACACAGCCAAAGCGGCCGTAGCCGCAGCTCTGAAATGATGTCCAGTCACACGGCTGACCGCTGGAGCACTCTGCCGAAAGAGGAAACTCCCACATGGCGTCCTGGTCTGTCTCCTCCTCCTCCACCCACACAGGTCATTTCCTCATCGGCAGCCAGGTGCCTGGGCCAAAGTCATTGGAAACATCCATTATCTCTGAATTATAGCCTCATCCTTCACCTCCCTCTCCTCCCCTCTCTCTTTCTCTCTCGCTCCTTTTCTTTCCAGCTCTCCTCCTTTTGTGCTTGATGAGCGATGGAGGCAGGTTCAAGGTTGATACAGATGTCAGTGGCTGAGAGGGATGAATAAAGGGAGAGCGGGACACATTTATCAGGATCGGCCGATCTCTTCATCTTCCCGTACGACCTGGCTGGACTCTGGAGGAGCGCTGGAGGTGCGTAATGTGGGTTTATAGCTGCAGTAAAAGAACCAAAGTGTCGGCTCTCATAACTCCAAGCCCCCCTCCCCCCACCCCTGGAGTCCTCTTCCGCGGTGGAGTCCTCGTACAGCTGGCTGAAATGTGAGAGCTGTCAAAGTGAACATGCTAATTAACTTTAATCATCTCATTTCTTCGAGCCCGTTAGGCGCCGGACTCCCAGAGCAGTTGTCTCAGTGTGAGTGTAATCTAAACTGTGTGCTCATTGGTGTTTTCATCTTTGACTGTATGACCACATAAAAGGTAAGACGTTACGTTTCGGTTACATCAGTCAGATTTCAGATATTTGGATGAACCGCATGTAGAACATTCCTTCTCTTAAACTGAAATGATATAGCAGTGTTATGGAAATCCATCTTCACTTGGGTCCAACTTAATGAAAGCCTAGTTGGACACGTGGCTGAAGCTCTTGGTGGGTGACCACTGCTGCCCCCATCCGCTCTCGGGAAGAAACCATGTTCAGCAGCAAACAAAAGAAGTGATGCATATAGAAGCAGAACTGGAGTTAACATTGGTGCTGCTTTCCACTGCTGGAGATGCTCCTGGAGAGGAAAGGGAGGATGTTTGGGCTCGTTTTCTAGACTGGTAAGAAGTGAAAAGGAACTGTGTGTCTCCACAACATTCTGGTGTTATGTTTCCCCCTATTCCTCCATTGCGTCATCTTATAGATTGCAGTAACAATGCTAACATGCTTCATCAATCCCTTATTTCAGAACATTCATTTTGCCATGATATTTGCTGTTTAATCCGCTAGCTAAGCCGCTAGTCAACTCCGGGTCCTATAGTCTCTACTGTACTGGCTGAGGTTCTCATTGTTTGAATAGATCTCAGAGTCCACAAAACTACTCAGGTATCATTCTAGCTCTTTCCTAGTGTTGGGAAAGAGAAGCCCTGATAGCAAGAGGATAGTGGACCACTGTTGACCCACTAATGGCAAAGTTTGTGGTCCACTGATGTTTTGCTTAGCATTCTCTGGGCACCCTGCTGGCAGTTAAGCAGCATATTGGACAAAATATCACTTTTCATCACTTGTTTTCTAAGAAGTACTTATTCTTCTCTCATTTTTTACTTTCTTTATCCTGTAGATTAGTTAAGTGACGCTCGCTATCTGGCAGAGGAAATGTCTGTAGTTGATAAGCTGAGTTACAAAGTTTTGCCAGTGGGCTCTGATGTCAGCTAGCTGGTGAACCTAGCGTTAGCGTTAGCACCCACTGACAAAAGCTGGCTTTGTGGAGACCCTTAAAATAGTCTGTGGGTTTATTCTTGCTATGAACCCACAACTTTGTGTTTCGGTTGTCAGGCTTTATAGTCAGATAAGCTGACAAAGACAGCTAGCTAGCTAGCTAAGGCAGAGCTATCTAGATAAGGCTACCAATTTTGCTTCAACGGAGCAGCACATAAAAACGGCTGACAACTGGAACATGAAGATGAGGGTTCATTGAAAGAAACACCCTTTAAAACCTCCAGTCTATTTAAGGAGAGCCATAAATGGCCCATTTGGTTTTTGCCAGTGGGTAACTAATGTTAGCTAGGTTAGCAAGGTTCACTACCTAGCTTGCATTAGAGCACAGGGGCACCAAGCTTTGTTTTCCTTCATTGGTCGAGGAACTGTAACTCAGCTTATCAACTTCCTTGTCTCTTCCTCATCACAAGGGAAGAGATAGAACGATAACTGAGTAGCAACATGAAACACATATCTGCATGAATGCTGGTGAAACAGAACCTCAGGCGGCTCAGTAGAGGCTCAGACCCGGACGTGTTAACAAGCAGATTGTGGCTGAATAAATCTGGACCCTTTTAAACCCATAATGGTTGAACAAGGAAGTGACTGTGAAAAGGTTTACAGGTTCTGTGGTTTGTTTTGGGGGTCTGTGGGCACATTTAGCCCCAGAAATGGCTATTTAGGCCAGACTTAGCATCTCCATTGAGGCGTCTACCATGCACTTCCTCCTCTGGAGACCAAGCCACTCATCCGGTGCTGCTCGGTGGAGGACGTCACAGGTGCAGTCTATGCAGTCATACTGAAGTCTGGGTTTATTGTCCCTCGCCTTCTGTGTGAAATCTCCGTCACCGCTAACTCCGTTAAACATCTGTTCACCTGTGAAAAGCCTTCAGCCTCCACCTGCGAGGTTTCCACTGAGTCTGAGCCCAAATGGACCGTTTGTCTTTGATTAACTCGCCGTCCAGTAGAGGAGGCTTACATCCCATTCTAATACTCCAGGTTCTGAGCTCCAAAGACGGCTCTTTTGAAGCAGGCCCTCCTGGGGTTGCGCTTCTCGCTGACGGGCTAAAACCCCTTTGTCTTTACGCCAGAGAATCGTCCGGCAGGGCTGACGCTACCTGCTGTGCGCTGCAGTGCTGCCTTCTTTGCCTTTAAAGGGCCCATAGCACAGACGAGTGCTTGATGTAACACACACACTGGTCCCTATTTGGATCCTTTCATTCACTCCCCTTCCCATATAGTCCATATACGTGTGTTTGAGTCCATCATATGTCCGATGAAATATGATTCATGGTATGTCCATAGCTAAGCTCATTTGTATACATGCCTTAAAGGGGAATTCCGCAGATTTGTCTGTTAAACAGAGTCATTCATTACTAATGTAGGAATGAATCAGGATTAATGTAGAACCGAATTAGGACTAATGTGAAAATGAATTAGAATTAATGTAAAAAATGAATCAGGACTGATGTAGAACAGAATTAGGCCAAATCTAGAAATAAATTAGAACTAACGTAGAGCTGAATTAGTACTAAGCTATAAATGAATTAGGACTAAAGTAGAACTAAATCAGGACTGATGTAGAACAGAATTGGGACTAATGTAGAAGTAAATTAGAACTAACGTAGAGCTGAAATAGGACTACAGTAGAACTGAATTAGGACTAATGCAGAACTGAATAAGGACTAATGTAGAAATAAATTAGAACTAACATAGAACTGAATTAGGACTAAAGTAGAACTGAATTAGGACTAAGGTAGAACTGAATTAGGAATAATGTAGAGCTGAATTAAGACCAAGGTAGAAATGAATTAGGACTAAAGTAGAACTGAATTAGGACTAATGTAGAACTGAATTAGGATTAATGTAGAACTGAATTAGGACTGATGTACAACTGATTTAGAACTAATGTAGAAATAAATTAGAACTAACGTAGAGCTGAATTAGGACTAAGGTAGAAATGAATTAGGACTAATGTAGAAATGAATTAGGACTAAAGTAGAACTGAATTAGGACAAATGTAGAACTGAATTAAGAATACAGTAGAAGTGAATTAGGACTGATGTACAACTGATTTAGAACTAATGTAGAAATAAATTAGGACTAATATAGAACTGAATTAGGACTAAAGTAGAACTTAAACTATTTATTTTTATATGTGAAGTTTTTAATGCTAACCTGACAGCTTTTACAACAATGAGAAATACATCAGGTTCAGACACCAATTGATTTTCCTTCTCCGGGGATCTAAAGATACGTCTCAGTTATTTACCCAGCATTCCTGTATCTGGGAGCTGTCCGGTGCGGGTGGAGTCGGGCCGATAAGTGGCTGTTCGATCATGTTATTATTATTTATTTAGCGCTCGCAGGCGATCCGTGACAGCGCTCACTGTCTGCTGCTGGCTATGCATGAGCAGATGTGGAACAGGCTCACGGAGGAAACAATGCTGCAGCCTCAGCTAATCTGAGCACGGGCTGTTGTAGACCTGCGCTGTGGAGCTTAGCGGAGGCTCAGCCATGTAGAACATTAATAAGGATGGAAAATAGCATTTCAGTACACAGATAAGTGGAGCCGCTGACAGCCACACACACACACACACGCACACTCACACTCGCACACACACACACAGGAAGGTATCAGCGCAAACCTGGCATACAGCAGAGTGAGGACAGTCCATGAGCAGGTCTCAGACAGCAGGTGCTGAGGTCTGAAAAGATGGTGATGAGATTATCATGGACTCCAGATAACACAGACACAGAGAACATCAACAACATACAAGAACATCAACAACATACAAGAACATCAA
>CM067477.1:37978763-37997358 GCA_034552555.1 Semaprochilodus insignis
TTCTGAGGGAAAGGGCGGGTCTAACACACAGGAAGTGCTTGTTGCGGACCCTTGTCAATCAAACTGTTTGGCGGTGGTAGAGTGGGTGGAGTTTGGGATGGTGACGATGTTAAAGCATGATTAGTCCATTTGTGGCGCGTGTTTTATCCAGCTGACCCGCTTCTGTTTGTCCTGGTGAAGGTCTGTAGAGTGTTTAAAGAGCAGACGGGAGAAAGAGACGAACAGGCGACTCTGAACCACGTGGGCTGTAAACAGTGGGCTGTAAAAGCTCTCAGCCATGTTAAGCTAGCTAGCTGGTTCTCCACTACAGCTAGCGTTACAGCCCACTTACCTTCATTAACATTTCCAGCTCTAAGTGGTTTAGACGTCGCCTGTTCATCTCTTACTTCCACCCACTCTACCACCGCCAAACAGTTTGACTGACAAGGGTCCGCAACAAGCACTTCCTGTGTGTTAGACCCGCCCTTTCCCTCAGAATTCACAGTGTGTAAAAGTGTTTCGGTACTGGTACAAGTGTTTCACGTCTTTTTGCTTTTGTAATTTTGTTTTTTTTTTATGTAATTTTTGTTCATTTGTAAATTTGTTTTTATTTTTGTAATTTTATTTTCTGAAATGTTAATTTATTTTGCACTTCTCTGCCACCGTAATACTGGGATGGGATTAGTTTTATACAGGAAGTGTGAGTCTTACCAGTGTTTCTCACTGATTTTAGCTCTGTCCAGATCCACCATGTCATTAATGTTTACATATTTCTATTAGTCCTTAGCTGCAAAACAAACTGTAGAGATATTTTCAGGTCACATAAATCTGGTGCTATTAAATTGGCTGTAGAAATAATCTCAGATTATCTTAATTCTGTGATATAAAACAAACTAGGCATAACCCAAGTTATATTAATACCGTGCTATACAACAAACTGTAACTGTAGAAATAATCTGAGGTTATATTAATCCTGTGCTATTAAACGAACAGTACAAATAACCCCAAGTTATAATAGTGCTATGCTATAAAACAAACTAGAAATAATCCCAGGTTAGTTTGGTGCTGTGCTATAAAACAAACTAGAAATAACCCAGATTACATTAATCCCATGCACTCAAACAACCTGTAGAAATAATCCCAGGTTATATTGACCCACAAAATTAAACAAATTGTTGAAGTAATCTCTAATAATGTATTATCCATGTCTGGCCATAATCTGTGTGTAATCAGTAAAGTAATCCTGCTCTGATGAGTAATTTGTACTGGATAACTCATTTTAAATTAGCTACCTGAACGTCAGATGTGCTAGTAAGCCACAATGTCAGACATCACACAGCTCTGTTAGAGATTACTTAACAAATTGAGGCAGGTGTGTGATGATTACAGCATGTAGCATGATGCTAATTGGTTTACACATGCCTCTTGTTTACGCATTACTTGTCTGCTATGTTAGCCTTGAACGTCAGACACCGTGCGTCAGCCGCATTTGGGGTGGGGTGCAGGGAATTGGGCAAATATGATCCTCAGGTGGATAAATGGTGTATGTGAAGCAGAGGCGTGTGTGATGTGAGCATGGCGGTGGTGTGTGTTTCACCTTGTAGTGGCTCAGAGTCCCACTGTGAGAGCAGTCAGTGTGACAGTGATTAATATGTTTACAGAGACAGAACAGCCAATTTACTCAGAGTCAGACAGAGGGACGGAGAGCAGACAGACAGAATATATATATACACACAAGTGAGCGTAAGAGTGAGGGGGAGAAAGAGTGTAGACTGCTTGTCACATCATCTAGACAGCTGACTGAGTAACAACACAAAGGCAGCAGCTGAGATACAGAACAAAAGAGGCCGAGACAGGAGCAGCATTGGTCGAGACTTCAGGAGCTGGACTGAAGGGCTTACACATTCGATTAACTACTGACATAGTTAGTAAGTGACAGAGGAATCAACCAGCCATGCTTTGATTTACAATGGAACCGATTTACTGGGGAAAGAAGTCTAGAAGTTCTAGTCATAGTCTAATCAGGTTCCAGGTGGTTGTTAGGAACGTAAAACAACGGCAGCAGTTCTAGATCAGGACTCTTTCCTCAAAGACTCACTGTAAAACCGAAACATACACACTTAAAATGGGTTCAAGGGTTCAAGGAGTCTTGGGTAAGGACAAATTCTTGGTTCTACACAGAACCATTTCATGCTGAAATGATTCAGTGGATGGTGAAATGACTCTTCAGATTGATGAATCATGTGTTCTGTATTTTGAAAATGGTTCTACAGCAAAAATTCTTCTTCCTTTGCTGTGCACTCTTAGAAACAGATGGTTCTTCAAGAGTTCATTAGTAAAGACAATGGTTCTATACCATGGTCCAAACCATAAACAATTAAAGAACCGTTTGCTTCAAATATTTTGTTGCATTATCAAACGGTTCTTCAGACTGATGGAGTGTTGTTTATGGTTTTACACAGAACCTGTTTGAAAAGGGTTGTGCTATTGTTGCCATGCCAACCTTGCAATAATAGAAAAACCCTATTTTGTTAATACATTGAGCCATTGTCTTTACCTATGACGAGCCGTCTTTTGTAAGAGCCCGACCTTGGCATTGTAACAATAGAAGAATGCTCTGGAATTGCATAAAACCACATACAACACATTCCCCATCCGTCTGAACCCAACCACTGCCTTTACTAAAGAGCCCTTAAAAAGCCCTCTTTTTAAAGTGTCCACAGTTACAAGCTTGTTTTTAATCTCGAATAGCCAAAAAAAGGTTATGTAAATCACTGTTAGCTTAGTGCTAACATACTACTAGCATGCTGTAGGAGCACTAGGAGAAATTAGCATCGTCAGGGAAGAGTGTTTTAGCATGCAACCACTGCAAACAGGTGTATAAAGTCCGACATCGTCACGTGGTGTCCATAGATAAACGGTGGCAGTACAATGAGTCATGATGAAGAGCTCCATGACACTAAACATGGCACCTCCATAGGACGTCACCTTCACCACAAGGTTTCTGTCCTGCTAGATCTGCCCTGGACAACTGTGAGTGCATGGTTCTGAATGTCCAACAAGCTCATATAAGTGTGATGCACGTGTCCACATACATTTGGCCATATATTGTCCTAGTACTGAGAAAAAAGCTAAACGAGTGGAGAGAGGGACAAGAAAAAATGAGAGAGCTGAGAGTGAGAAATGGAAGAGTGAGAGAGTGCATAAGTGGAAGAAAAGAAAGTGAGAGAAGGTTAAGTGAAGGACAGGCTGGGAAACCCTCAGGAGCTGAGCCTGTTCCTTTTAAGGAGGGATTGGAGAGATGGAGGGACGTCTTCGGGGGGAAAGAGCGAGAGAGAGAAAGATGAATAGAAAGAAAAAAGGCGGAAAGAGGTGAGGGAACAGATCCTTATTCCCAAAAACCCAACACTCATCTCCTCCCAGTGCAGTGAAGGTCAGCGGGTCTATGGGGAAAAAAACGATTGAGACAAAGTTCTGCTAAGAAATCGGATCATTCCCGAACAATTATGGAAATACGCTTCATACAGGTGTCAGTGTGTGTGTGTGTGCTGGGGATTGTTTTAATATACTTTCAGGACATAGTAATTTTTTCATATATATATATATATACACACATTATAAGATTAGGGCTACATGTACATATGGCAAATGACATATTACATATGGTTACTTACATATAATGTTATATAGGTCACATATTTTGTCTTAAGGACATATATTATTATTGTATTGAATTGTATCATAACTAGCATATCAGCTTATGGCTAGTCTTTTGGCTTAAGACTAACATTAGCTTGTGGCTAGCTCGTAGGTCAGGACACTCTAAAGCACAAACTTTGGTAGAAATATGTTTTTTTGAATGTTGAATGCTCATAAACTGAAAAATAACATCATATTAATGTATAAAGGCACATTTTTAGCCACCTTCTGTTTTGGCTGTATTGAAAAATGTATGGACTGTATTATATGTATATACATTTTTGCAGTAGAGAAGTCATTCCAGAACCAGAAAGGGTTCTTCTATTGTTACCAGCAGGTCACTGTAAGATGGCTCGTCTAGCGCTCTTTAGCAAAGATGCAAAAATGGTTGTATATAGACCCAAAACCATGTGAAGAAGCCTCGCTTTACGTGTTTAAATGATTCTTTGCATTGTAAAATAATTCTTTAGACTGATGGAGAGTGTGCTGGAGATGGTGCCATGTAGAACCATTTTGAAAAGGTTGTATACAGTATATATCTGCAGCTGAAACAAAATTTTGTGTCCCCAAAATATGAACTTACTTTACAGGAGACAGAAAAAAACATACTGGATGTAAGTTAATGGAGCTACATGTCTTTCCAAGTCATTTTGGCTGGTTTCTTTTTGTCCACCCATCATGAAACATACACACACTGTACATAACTGTAGATAGCTATATGTATGTTCATTCAGTCTCACTGCCACAGGCGTATAGAATCAAGCACCTGCACATACAGTCTGCCTGTACAGGCGTTTGGGATAGAATGGGTCGTTCTAAAGAGCCCGTTGAATTTGAGCATGGACTGTAACAGGATTCCACTGTTGCAAGAAGTCAGTTCGTGAAATTTCTTCCCTCCTAGATATTCCACGATCAGCTGTGAGCGGTATTACTGAAAAGAGGAAGTGTCTAGTAACCACAGCAGCCGGGTCACCGAGTCCTCAACGCAGTGTTCTAAACCTCCTCTGGCATTAACAGCAGCACAAAACTGTGCAAAGGGAGCTTCATAGCATGGGTTCCCGTGGCCGAGCAGCCGCATGCAAGCCCAGCACAATGCCAAGTGTCGGATGGAGGGGTGTAAAGCGCCGCCACTGGTCTCCGTGCTCTGTGGAGAGACGGGTCACGCTCAGTCTGAGTCTGAGTTCAGTGTATGACTTTATGTCCTGACGAAGTCGAAAAACAAAGCCGTGTGCTGTGTGTGTGAGTGTGTGTACACGGACAGTTACACTTAAAAGGATTTGAAATGTAGCGGAGAGAGAGGGACAGAGAGACAGAGGGAGAGAGGGAGAGAGAGAAACGGATGAAGAGGGGGATTAACGAGGGAGGAGAGGAAAGCTGGTGGTGTAAATCTTTATTGTGAAGTAAACACAGATTACACTGACACAGAAAAGAAGAATTCAAACTCATTTACATAAAGCCAGATATTTCTATACATCAAAAGAAAGGCAACAGAATAATAATAATAATAATAATAATAATACTAATAATCATAATAAACATCGTCAGCATCTCCCTGCTTCGGAATAATTATAGATCTCCAATGTGAAGACCAAAACGCGTCCTCTAACCACAGTCCCACACTTTGGGTCAAAGTTCACTGAAGTTATAAGGTCTCTGAACCCTGTAATCCACGTGATGATGAAATCTGCATTAGCACTGAGCTGCTAAAGGAAACGGTTTGGCCTTTAGCCTAAATGTAGTCGATCAGCTGAGACGTGATTGGTGTGTGAGGTTTTAGCACTGAAGCTACGAGGCTAATGTAGCTACCTCGTCCATCGTTATAGACACCGGTGTGTCTTAAACCACATAATCAAGTGTATTTGAGGTTATTGAAGGTTGAGGTTGAGGTTGATGCTAACTGGTAGAGTGATTAGCATTAGCTTACGTTATTTGTTGGCAACTAGGAAATAAATGATTAGCATATTATATTATTAGCATAATATTCGTCTCTTTGCTATGGATAAACGGATATAGCAGAGATGAAACCATCCTAAATCCTAAATGATCACAGCTGGGATATTTAGCCACATGACACGGTGCTAAGCTAGACGACAACTGACACTTTTTTAAGCGGGTTGTTGTTTCTCGAGTTTAGCCCTGAGCTTATGGGCCGCAAATGTGGGCCCAGTTTCCCAACAGCGTCTTAGAACCTGTTTACACCTGGTGAGTAGTTTCTGGGTCGTATCCTGATAGGATTTTAGCAGCACTTGGTAATCAAATGTGAATTTGGTTAGTAGAACTGAAATCCGACTGTTATGTGGGACAGGATATGCAAATCCACTCGTTCTTTATCTTCTGTTGGCGCCGCAGACATGTTCTTTGGAAGTCGTTCTCCGATAGCTGTGTGGATATTTGTTTGAATATTGCACGGTTTGTGTAAGTTGTCTGCAGTTTTGTGCAGTCGGGTCTGTGCGTATCGCTAAGCATTTGGTTTCGTCCAGTTCCCAGTCATGTGCTCCTCCATCATTATCTTCCTCGCATACATGAATCGCGTGCTCAGTGACATACTGCGCAAGAAGGAGTTCAGTTGTGCTGTGCGGGAAGGGGTTTTGGTTGTACTGGTGGGAGGTTGGGATGTCCTGGGAGGGATTTGGGTTGTACAGGGAAGGGTTTGGATTGTACTGCGAGGGGTCTCGGTTGTATTGGGAGTGGTTGGGATTGTACACGGAGGAGATTGGGCTTTACCTGGTAGGGTTTGGATTGTATATGGAGGGGACTGGAGGGGGTTGGCTTGTACTGGGAGGAGCTTGGGTTGTACTGGACAGGCTCTGGATTGTACTGGGAGGGGTCTCGGTTGTATTGGGAGTGGTTGGGATTGTACAGTGAAGAGACTGGGTTTTACTTGGTAGGGTTTGGATTGTATATGTAGGGGACTGGAGGGGGTTGGCTTGTACTGGGAGGAGGTTTGGTGGTACTGGGCAGGCTCTGGGTTGTACCAAGAGGGTTTCAGTTGTATTGGGAGTGGCTGGGATTGTACTGGGAGGGGTTTTGGTTGTGGAATGCAAATAACGGATGTGTTTACACTGCTAGATCATATGGCCATTTACATTGCCATTTCTAAGCGACTGGCCTCCAGAGGGGTAAAGAGGGTCTAAGGGTCTGTACGGCAGGTTAAAGTGTCCCAAATCCGATTTTCTCACCATTTTCGATTGTCCTGTTAGGCTGTTAACAATGTCTTATACACAACAACATTCCAGCTCACTATAAAAAGGGCAAATTATTCGGCCACGTCTTTGGTTCACTTCCCTGGCTTCCTTTAACTTTATGAAGTCTCGGCAACACAAAAATGTTATGACCAGTGTTGAGCTGGATTGATGGAAAAGTCACATGAATTGGCTGTTAAGACTAAGTCACATTGCCGCGTTTCAGAGTACGTACCAGATAACATAAATCTGTATTGGATTTCAGAACCACATATGAAAGTATCCCACATTTTTTTTGCTAATCTGTGTTACGTATGAACAGAAAGATCAGATTTGAGCCACTTTTCACCTGCTGCATGAACATAGCCTTAGTGTTAAAATCAATCTAACTTTCAAAACTACTTCTGAGAGAGAGCGAGAGAGAGAGAGCACTGGAGCTATGGGGCTAATGTAGCTAATGCTAACTGTAACTGAACTCAGACCATGTGGAGATGTTCAGTGATCTCTAATAGATTGATTATTGATATTAAACTATAGAGTGTTCAGTGTAATGCTCGCTCTACCATTCAAGAAAATAAAAAAATACATTTTATGTAAAGATGCTTCAGTAAACCCAGCCACCTTTGTTAGCTACCGGTTAGCGTATAAAGTTGGTCCCATGATAAAAAGCTTACCATATAACTCATAGCTCATTCTGGTCTCTAATCTTGGGTTAATAATATACGGTAAATGTAAGTACACAGACTACATCACTATGCAGACTGTTACGTTACTTGCATTTTATCGCCTCCATGATTTTGTGTTTGTCCTTAAAGATGGATAATAACAGCTGGTTATTGGTCAAAAGAATTAGCCAAACTTCGCACCGCTAGCTCCAGGACAAAAACCAAAGAAGAAAGCCCGTCTTGGACTGATTGACTACGTTTAGGGGGGAAGCTGTGTAAACTGGTATTTTAGCCGATTCCTTTAGCATAACTGGCACCATAGCATCCAGTCCAGTACGAAAAACGACTTCCTGGATAAAACAATTAATTACCTTTTAGAAACTGGGCCTTGTTTTCATCTCAATTTGTGTCTATCAAGTGTCGGCTGCTCTACATGTATATGTCTGAGCTTAACACTGTGCTGCCTTTCTGCCTCAGAAAATGCCATTCGTTAAAAAAATACGCTGCCCGTCAAAAGTTTGGGGACACCTTCTTCGGACGTTCGTTGTTACTTTTCATGTATTAAGAAACAAACAACAGCTGCAAACGTTCAGCAGCCATGTGTGGAATACTTGGGTAACCTGCTTTTAGCTTCAACACACCATCACGTCTTCCTCGGTATTATCAGACAGTCACATTCTCTCAACTGCTCTGAAAAGCGTATCGTCGCCGTCCAATGAAAAACATGTATCTCCATTTTTGTCGATTTTTACTTTTATGTCTCATTTGATCACATGAGTTGCTGTTTACACTGTGTCTGTGAATTTCATGACGATTCGACCAACAGAAATGGCCCAAAGATCGCTTGGAAAAAGTCCGGTTCCATTGACTTACATTAGAATTAAATTGGGTTTTGGCCTCTCCTGTAAAGTTGCTATTTTGGAGATACTTGTTTTTCTTTGGACAGCGACGATATACTGAAACTAAAAGGTGGACCAAAACCTGAAAGGCCTGAATGCTGACATCATAACAAGGTAACCGTTGGCTCTGAAGTAGCACCTTTTTAGATGTTCCTGTAAGGACCAAGAAGAAAAGACAAAGCCTAAAGAGCTTTCTATTTATTATGTTATTTTTGGTAAATCGACAAAGACAACATGTTCATTTGTATTAAATTTTTTTTTTTTTTTTTTTACAAAGCTAGGTGTCCTCTAACATTTGACAGGCAGTGTACGAACAAGTGCTAATACGACACAGGCCCGGTCGATGCTTCTGTAGTCCCTTAAAAGCAAGTCATTTAAAACAGTGGTTCCTTCCAGCACGTCCTCGCCAGAATGTGGGTGTATGGTACAGTCATTCAGTCAACGTTCTTACACATACACACACTCTGCGTGCTCAGACAGACGGGATGAACAAAACAACGAAAAAAAGGAAAATCACAGATTACAATCAGATTATTTCCTGACGGGGCTTGTCCGTAATATGACGTCGGAAAAAGTTCACATTCCTCCTCCGTAGCAGTTTTCCCTCTCCGGTGCTGCTGTATCTCCTCAGGCTTTCCAGATAATATGCTCCGTTACAAAAATACTCTCTTTCGAAAACGTTACACCCGCAGTGTAGTCCTCGGATTGATTGGCATCTGACACATCTTTTTTTTTGTTCTCCCCCCTTTTTTTTTTTTTTTGCAGCGTCTGCATTAGCATTGTCCGTAAAGGCAATTTTTGTCTGTTCCATCGTCTGATACGTCCTCATTTGGCAAAGTCTTTGTCCTCGCAGACATGCGGTGATGTCATTCAGGCCCAATAACAATATCCACAGGAAGTTATTTATATCCTAAAGCACCACAAAGTCTCCGATTGGCCACTTGAACACAACCTCCCTGTCTATTGGAAGCTGGCGGCGGACGGGAGTTCCTGATTGGTCAGGTCACAGGAAGAGCTTCTCCAGTCAAGTCTTCGTGTTTGTTTGTTCTGTATGCGTGTGGCCTGTGTGTGTGTGTGTGTGTGTGTGTGTGTGTGTGTGTGCGCGCATGTGTGTCTGTGTCTGCGTGTCTGTATTTGTAAGCGTGTGTGGTCAGTACAGAATGTTATTGGGACTTTTGTTCTGAACCCTAAGAGCTTGAATGCTGGACAGAATTTTCTTCTGATGGCCGGCCAGAGTGACCCCCAATCGCAGAAGATCCCTAGAAGAGAGAGAGAGAGAGAGAGAGGGAGAGAGAGAGAGAGAGGGAGAGAGAGAGAAAGAAGAGAATGTTATTTTATTTTTTGTTCAGATTCTCAAAATTTATTCCCAGTGTATTTTCTGGTATATGATATTATAACAATAAATCAGAATCTTCAATTTCCAACCCTTTGACGGACCCCTGTAGATGCACACACAGACTTTACATAACTACTAAAAGCATTTACCTAACACTCCTAACACAGTCTACTCCTAACCTTAACCTCACACCTACCCTTAACCTCGACTCTAACCCTAATGCCTTTGGAATGGAACAGATATAGACTGGTCTACCTCTTTAGCTTTAGCTAATTTTCCAAAAACATAGCAGAAATAATATCTAGTGAGTTAGCCTGCTATGCTAGTCATCTAGCTGGCTAATCATTGTCTTGCATGCAGCTAAACATCTATTAAATAATATACAGAAAACTTTTAAACTTAAACTTCAGACTTTGATCATTTCTGTAATTTCAGCAGAAACTGTGTCAACCGTGCCAAAGAACTGTGTAAACAACTGTACTCAGGCCAGCACTAAATATCAGCTAACATACTGATAGCAGTGTAGAAGGCCTAACTAGGTAGTTAGCTACGTTGGCTAGCCAAAGTCATTTGCCGTTGGCTAGGTATTAACTTGTATTTGCTTATTTGTATGAAAAAATAGCCCTAATTTTAGCTAATTTACCAAACGCATGGTAGAAATAATCCCTAACTAGACAGGTAGCTAGCTAGTTAAGCTAACTAACCATTAGCTGGCTAATCATTAACTAAATATCTATTAAATAAAACTATATAACTATAAAACTTCTTCTTGAACTGAACCGAAGCGGGTGATGATCTTGGTATCCTCATATAAAATGTAGAGACCGGAAAAACAAGCAGTGATGTTTTGGGCAGTGTGGGAAGCAGTGACCTGTCCAGCTGTTCTAGTGCAGGTATATAAGAGACGTTTATTTGAGACTCACTCGGTGTTGAGGTGTGCCAGCAGCTGGACGGAGGTGTAGCCGGCCTGCAGGAAACTCTCCTCGTAGCGCTCCATCTTTATCGCCCTCAGCCATTCACCCACCGAGCTGCAGGAGGCCGGGGTGGGGGGAGAGCGCTGGTCCAGCAGAGGGTGGGACGGACTGGGAGAGAGAGAGCGAGTGTTACATTTATTTATAATGACTTATAATAAAGCCCTATAGGTTAAGAAGAAAGAATAAAGGACTCATTGACTGAAGGAATGCTAGCCTAAGGCAACCCAGCCAATGAAAGCGTCGCGTCAGTAGTTGATTGACAGATGGCTGCAGGGGAAAGGGGGAGGAGCCACACAGTGTTTAATTGACAGGCGGCTAAACTGAGCAGCAGGGGGGCGTGTTTACAGGAGCTTTGATTGACAGGTCGGCATGCTGAGAGTACAGGAGGCAAACCTAATGGACAAGAGGGCATGCTGAGTGGACCAAGGTGAAGCTAATGAAATAACTGACAGGTGATTGGCTGAAGGAATTGGGGAAGGAGGAAGGGGTGGGGCTAAAGCCTTAGCTTTAACTAATAGGTGTTTGATTGACAGGTGACCATGCTGGGCAAGACAAGAGAGAGAATTTCTGGGATTTCTAGGAAGGAACTGCAGGAAACACAGTCAAACGGACATATTCAAAAGTCTTTGCACCCCTGGTGAAATGACATTTCCTCTGTTTGCTCAATTAACATGTGCAGATTTATATTTTAAGTTTAACTACAAATAAAACTTGCAAAAAAAAAAAAGATTTGTTTCCTTATTACCACTTTGAAACACAAATTAAACAGGAAATTTGCATAGGGGATATCCATACGACTGTGTACGAACGATGAGCGCAGCTGTGACCTCTTTCTAATAAAAGTCACAGGTTAAAAAGGTTAAAAAGCGTGTGGAAATGAGACTAATGTGCCCACAGCCATCATTCTTTCATCAAACCGGGGCGATTCAGACCCCACAAACAGACAAGTACAAGCACACATAACCGCACACTCACCCTGCACCTTCCTGGGCGATGATCTTGAGGGAGGCGGGGTTTCGGATCAGTTTGTCGAGGGCAGAGACAATGTTGTTGAAGCGCGGCCGGGCCGTGCGCTCCTTCTGCCAGCAGTCCAGCATCAGCTGGTGTAGGTGGGTGGGGCACTCCGGAGGTGGGGGCAGCCGGTAATCCTGCTCTATGGCGTTAATTACCTGGAGGACGAGATAAGAGGACTTTCAACTAGATCGTTTAGGCAGAAACCTGATTTTCTCCCCAAACGTGCCTCCAAATATGCTCCAGGACGTGTCTGGTGCACAACGTTTGCTTCTTTAGTTTTGGCACTGCAGCTACGAGGCTAATGCAGCTGACAAGCAATAGACGTTATTCTAATCAAGTTAATTTCTAGAATTAATTAAGTTTCTGATTATGTGGATTCTGACACTGTGATGCTCTGTTATCTATGAACGTGGACTAAAGCATGTCAGCACAGCTGAACACAGTAACAGCCCCCTTAAAGCTTTGAAGTTTGTTGGTATTTTAGACCGTGTTTGGAGGAAACTGCACATCAGACCGCCGAACGTCTTGGCTGGGAAATTTTCACCTGACTGTCACTTTTAGGGTTTTGATATTCTCGTTTTTATTCACTTTTGTTCATTTTCATGGACATGTTTACCGCCAGCACACACACTTACATCCTGGTTGCTCATGTCCCAGTACGGCCGTTCTCCGAACGACATCACCTCCCACATAACGATGCCGTAGCTCCAAACGTCGGACGCTGAGGTGAACTTCCTGAAAGCGATGGCCTCTGGAGCCGTCCAGCGGATAGGAATCTTACCACCCTGAGAGGAAGGAGGAGACGGAGGGATTAACGTCAGAGAACTGCAGGTAAAAGAGTAAACTTCTATGGTGGAAAAAAAAATATAAAGCTGTAATACGGCACGACAGCCGTGATTTGATTCGCCATAACATGCCAACCACCGGTGTTCTACTCCTCTAACCCATACGAGCCCACAGTGACGTACATGTCACAAGCCTTTTGAATGGCTGGAGAGTTCCTTATACAGCTTTATCCTTCACCTCAAACTCAAGGAGTCCCTAAGTGACCCATGCCGAACATCCAGGATGCAGGATCACATGACAGTTGGGGAGCATATGACTCCATTCAGATAATGGCGATGTGCTTGGTTAGTGCAGTCAGAGACAAAACCAGCTCATTTAAAAAGCTTGTTTTTTGTATCTGTAAGGTTCCGACCCATTTAAAACATGTTCTATATGACATATTCCCATTCTGACCCCATTTCTAGAACACAATGATGGAATACTAGGTATGAAATGGTCGTTGTGACATATGCTAGGAGTATTTGGACCATATAATACTTACAGAAGACGCCACGTGACCTCTTTGCCACAATAAGACTAATCTTAGAATCTTAGAACTGATCCCTCATCATGGGTCCGGGCTCTTATGGGTTAATACAACCGTTTCATAAAGTGTAGACACAGAAATAAAGCCAAAAGGTTCTAAATATTGTTTAAAGTACATGTATTTAATGTTGGCAAATTCCTCCGCCAAAAAAAGTAGTTCCATCAGACTGGACTGCTTCATAATGAATGGCCTGATAGGAACACTGGAAAGCCAACCTCTCAGATTTTTACGGTAGGTGTGATTAGTGATAATGTGTATATTGCTTTATATATGTATGTGTGTGTATAAATATGTGTGTGTGTGTATATGTGTTTTGTTTTAGTCATTATATGGGGACCTCATGCGATAGACATACGACATTTCACCGTAGCTGAAGCTATTTTTAGCCCGACTGATCGACATTTCAGGGGAGTGTTTTTGTTGATTCGCTGTACTCACCAGTGAGCTGGTGTAGGTGGGGTCAGAGGAGTTCTCCTGCAGGAACCGTGACAGGCCGAAATCAGACACTTTACACACCAGGTTACTGTTGACCAGAATGTTGCGCGCGGCCAAATCGCGATGGACGTAGCTCATCTCGGAGAGATACTTCATGCCAGACGCTATTCCCCTCAGCATTCCCACCAACTGGATCGGAGTGAACTGACCATCGTTCAGCTACAGAGAAGGAGAACATTAGTTGTTATTTATTATATATACTGATATACGGGTTTCTGTACAGTCTTATTAGTTTAAATAAGTGAACACACCATCTGTGGATTACTGTGGATGATGGTTAATTACTGTATATTCACTGAATTTAACATATCTGGGGGAATTACTTTAACGGGAATGTTTTTGGACCTAGGGGTGCATACAGCTGTGTGTACACTAGAGTTTGGAATTAATGAATTACAATTATTCTATTATTTTATTATTTATTATTATTATTTTCAGGGCTGGGCAATACAAAAACATACATGTGCATTGCGATAAATCATGCCAGAACACAATAAGCTTTTCTGAACTTATCAGGGATATCATCAGGACAAATCTGCCCCTTTTAACGGGATGTAGAGCAACATGGTATGTAGAAATACAGAATCTGAACTGGCTCTTTTTTCTCTGTCTCAGCTGATACGTCTGAAAAATAAATATTTTAACATATTGTATGTTCTGAAAACTTCTTATAGTATCCCAGTATTACATTTTGTCCGTATTGCCCACCTCTAAGTCCTTTACCAACGTACAGGTGTTAGCTAATCAATAGCAACATGCAAATAAGAATGAATAAATGCTGGATTCTAGAGTTATAATAAAACAAATGTGCAGAACTCAACACATCTCAACACTGGAGATCAAACCTCGAGGCAGATAATATGACCAAAAATAACATAACAGTTATTTATCATTTAATGAATTCTTGTTGATCCCAAAATGCCAGAAATATTGAATTAGATTAGGAATCTCATCTGCCGTCTGGGTAGTAATTTAAATCTACACCGCATGAGCCTTCATTATAACTAATAATAAAAAAGGAATATGACAAGGCATTCCAAACGGAACGTGAAGGGGAAAAAAAGACAAGGAATTGGGAATGAGGAAATGACAGAAAGCCATACAGATGGACTGACAGATTGACAGGCTTTCAGGAAGACCGAGGAAGAGAACAGAACATTCCCCAAAAATAAAAAGCATGCAGACTGATGGACAGATGATCAGACAGACACGCAGACAAAGACTGAGTTAAGATCAAAGAAAAAAAAAAAAAGACAAAATAAAAGCACAGCACATTTTGCCGTGGGTTGCTGAACTATCGCTTTAAGGCGGCCGTACCCTGAGGAACGAGTCGAGGGCTCCGTTCTCCATGAACTCGGTGATGATCATGACGGGGCAGCTGGCGGTGATGATGCCCTCCAGGTGGATGATGTTGGGGTGCTGAAACTGACCCATGATTGACGCCTCAGACAGGAAGTCCCGCCTCTGCTTGTCTGTGTAGCCGCCCTTCAGGGTTTTTATGGCCACGTAGTTCTCCTTCTTGCCGGGGATTCGCAAGCGACCGCGGCACACCTCGCCGAACTCACCTGTTTAAACGAAACACAACCAAATCATTGTTATTATCTAGAACCGTGCAGTCCCTGAAGAACACACAGAGTGATTGCACAGGTTCAACAGTTTCCAGAGAGTGGCTAGACAGCTGTTGCCGAACAGCTACTACGGTACTATCCCAGGTGGTTGCAATGGTTGCGCTAGGTGGTTGCTACTGTACACCAGGTGGTTATTAGGGTGTTGATTGCTATAAACATGACCAAAGCTGAGGAAAATTTAGTGTGATTGCACAGTTATGTAATTTGAGATCGGTTGCTAGGGTGTTGCCAGTTGGTTACTATAGTATTATTAATGCTAGGATGTTGCTAGGTAGTTTCTGTGGTATTCCAGATGGTTGCTATGCTGATAAAAGGAAGCTCCAACATAAGTGACTACAGTTTGGTGTCTATTGTGTAACAGAAACAATAGGGCTTGGGTAGGGCCAAAAATGAATGGGAGTTTATGAGAGGAACAAAGGATGAATAAATGACACATAGAGGAGTGCGGGTCAGTATGACTGGATTAGCGCCTGAGGCCCTGCCCTGAGTGACTACACTGCAGTTTGGTGGCTATTGGGTAAAGGAAACAATAGAGCTTAGATAAAGCCAAAAATGAATGGGAGTGTGGGGAGTGATTGGGGGAGAAATGAGAAACAGACGAGTGCAGGTCAGAACAAAACTGAATTTGTGCTGTAGTGTGGGAGGCTGGGAGAAAAAGAAGAAGAACATAATAGTGATGTGCATCGCTAATAAAGACAGTATAATGAAATCCACAGAAAACACTTCATAATAAAAGTCCCTCAGTTAATACTGCTCTAACGGCGGGAACGCTAATACTCGCTACCGCAGAAACAGTCATCTTCATTAACGCACGTTTTAGCGCATACGGCTTCAGCTTCAGCAGACTTACAGCCTGAGTGTGATTTTAAACGCCTCCCCAGGTGATTAACAGCGATAGACGGGTAGGGGAACAAACGAGGAAGCCAGAGAAGGAATGTGAGTGTGTATGTGTGTGTAGCCTCAGGTTAATGGCACAGCAGGGAGGATCACTGGAGATGGTAATCCAATCTTACTCCAATCATCGCCATGGCAACATAACACAGCTCACACCCTTCACCACTAAAGCCTCAGAATGACAGCACTGATATTGTATGTGGTCTGTTGGAAACGGAGGTAGACGATGAGCAATGGCTGCATCACAACATCTCAGGATTAACGTAAAGTCCGAAATAAAGCGAATGAATGGAGGAGAACCTTCCGGAGACGCGTCTCCAACATGACACACCCCGAAGTCATGGAAAAGCAACCCAGTCTGAATCTGTTCGGCTGAGAATGTTGGAAAATAAAGGTGTTTGGTGGACAATGATGGACTCAGTGAAGTTGGATTTGGTGGTGGCTGGTTGATGAATGTTGGGTGTGTCAGGGTTTGCTGGACAAGGAACATGTTTGTTGAAGAATTAAGGGGTTTGGTGGAGATGGACGAATTGATTGGTGATGAAGGAAATGATGGGTGTGATGGAGAATAAAGTTGCTTAGTGGAGAACGGTGGGTTTGTTGGTGGCCGGTCGGAGAACGTTGGGTTTGTTGGTGGTGGGTTAAAGACTATTGAGTTGTTGGTGGTGGGTTGGAGAACGGTGGGTTTGTTGGTGGTGGGTTGAAGACCAATGGGTTTGTTGGTGGTGGGTTGGAGAAAATTGGGTTTGTTGGTGGTGGGTTGGAGAACGGTGGGTTTGTTGGTGGTGGGTTGGAGAACGTTGGGTTTGTTGGTGGTGGGTTGGAGAACGGTGGGTTTGTTGGTGGTGGGTTGGAGAACGTTGGGTTTGTTGGTGGTGGGTTAAAGACTATGGAGTTTGTTGGTGGTGGGTTGAAGAACATTGTGTTTGTTGGTGGTGGGTTGAAGACCATTGGGTTTGTTGGTGATGGGCTGGAGAACGGTGGGTTTGTTGGTGGTGAGTTAAAGACTATTGAGTTTGTTGGTGGTGGGTTGGAGAACGGTGGGTTTGTTGGTGGTGAGTTAAAGAACATGTTGGCTTGTTTGATTTTGCTGGACAATGAGGTGTTTGGTGGGGAATGATGGATTGATTGATGTCTCAGTGGTGAACGCTGGAGAACGGCCTTTGCCTTAAAAGGAATACGTCTGTCGGAGGGTAACGCTGTTCGCTGGACAGTGTTTGGTTTGTTGGAGTTTGGTGAGGAATTCTGGAGAGTGAAGGCGTTTACTGTGTTTGTTGGAGAACATGGAGGTTTCACTGAGCACGATGGAGTCTGTTGGAGAGTGTCTTTTGTTGGACTATGAAATGCTGTAACATAGCTGGGGTCTTTGTGGTCTAAGAGTGCAAGCTACAGGAACCCACCTGCTCCAATGACCTCCTCAATCTTCACACAGGAGACGTCGATCTCTTTGGCAAATTCTCGCACTGCTTCGTTCGGGTCCTCGTAGGTGAAAGGATCAATGTAGACCTTTACTCCTGCAAGAGAGAGAGAGACCGAGAGCAAGAGAGAGAGAGAGAGAGAGAGAGAGAGAGAGAGAGAGAGAGAGACAGAGAGAGAGAGAGAGAGAGAGAGAGAGAGAGAGAGAGAGAGTATGCATTACATTTAGGCCTGAAGGACATACCAAACCCTCCATACAATACAGTGTGTGGGTGGGTGGGTGGATGTAAGTGCAGGTTTCTCACCTTGGCCCATCAGATACTGTCCATTTTTATCACTCAGTTCCGGATCTTTCAAGCGGTTCTGCTTCCTGCAGGTAAAACATTACTGAGCGTGAGTCTTCAGTCACAGAACCAGCAGATCACACGTACAAATCACTTTCTTTATAGAGTTTATAAATGAACTAATGTCTTATTACTACTTTATTACTGTTTATTACTAATGTCAGCAATTAAATTATGCTGAAAAATGAAGCCAGAAACTTTACAAAGAGCCACCGCTCCCGCTCCATCCCCCTCTCTCTTCCTCCCTCTGTCTCTTTTTTCACTCCCTCTTTATCCTGCCATCTAAGCGCTCCATCTCAGGTTACTTATGAGAATGATTTCAAGGCATAAAGTACAGATCAGTAGAGATTACATTACCCAACCGCCCTCAGACCTCCTTCTCTTTCTCTTTCACTCCTTCCCTTAACTCCTCTCTCTCACTCTGGTCTTCTCATTCTACCTCTTCATGCCGCTTTTTCAAACCATACTTTTCTTCCCTTCTTCTGCTCTCTTTTCTTTTTTCATAATTCTCTTTTTCTTACTTATTTTCTCTCCTTCACCTCTCTCTCTCTCTCTCCCTGTCTCTCTCTCTCTCCCTGTCTCTCTCTCTTTCTCTCTCTCTCCCTGTCTCTCTCTCTCTCCCTGTCTCTCTCTCTTTCTCTCTCTCTCTCCCTCTCTCTCTCTCCCTCTCTCTCTCCCTCTCTCTCTCTCTCTCTCTC
>CM067477.1:38000370-38019568 GCA_034552555.1 Semaprochilodus insignis
TACTAGAGTGTTCATCTATTCAAATATAATGTAAAAAAAAAAAAAAAAGAGAGAGAGAGAGAGAAATGCTACTACAGGAATCCGTACAGGATGTTTTAGTGTCTTATGAGTATTATTATAGATCTTTTTGTGGTGGCTAGTCCTGGGCACTTGTTCTTAAAGTAGTCTGGCAGTAGTGGTCAGCAAGTATGCAAGGCTTTCCTAGGACAGTGAGGCCTCATTATCCTGTCAACACCAGGATTTTCAAATCAATTTTACCATTTAAATTCTGGGGTTGATGGATGCAATGATGGGGGCCGAGGGCTGATGCTATCCTGTCTTTGCACTTTCAGCAAGATTGTGACAGAACTGTCTCGACTTATTGCGTTTTCTGTAGGTCCTTGGCAGGACTTCCTTTGAAGAGAGCATTGCAGCAGTTTAGTCTTGAAGAAACAAAGCCAAGCATAGAGTGCCAAAAGTTTTGCTGTGTTTAACTGAGAATTTTAAAAAAAATGCACAATTTGCAGATGAAACTCAGCTCAATCTGGCACATTTAAGTTATTTATATATTGTGCCTGTAAATAAAGAAAAAAGAAAGAAAGAAACGTAGAAAACTATCAATAAAATAAATGTAGCAAACTGGTACTCTAAATGTGTTATCCAATGAGGTTATGAGAGAAATCTGTCAGACATTTTTATTACTGACCCCAAGAATGAAACCTAGTTGAATTTCTCAATGAGGCTGGTTAGGTTGGAAAAACTACAAATCTATTATAACCTTAAATCATTTTAGTGATGTATACACATATAGCCATATACCAAAACCTGAACATCTCTCATCAAATGACGTGTTTTGTTGAATATCTAAGGGAAAATAAGTTAATAAGTCCTCCAGATTGAGCTTACAATATGACATTTTCCTGCAAATTTTGGGAAAAATTAATAAAATATAAATAAAAAAAAACACCTTTTGCACAGGCCACAATTAATGTTTTTTTTTTTTTGGTTCCCCAATACGTTAAATTCAGCAAGCAAACTTTGTCTGTGCATAAACATACATATACATATATATGTAATAATAATATATATACACATATTAATATACATATATGTTCTCTATTATTGATACAGTTCAGTACAATACAGTCAATTTCTTCTTACATCTTTGTATGCAAGTTAATTCTTAGCCAGTCCATTTAGTCCATGCCTTCTGATTTGATATATATCTTTAATATTTAATGTTTAGCCAAGTGCTAACATGCTAATTCAAATAAAATGCTAATTCTGCTTCAGTTTTTTTTTCATTAATTTCACATGTTTAGAAGTAGAATTCATAGTCCGGTTTGGCTATCAAATTATCAAGAAAGGTTGAAATGAATGTTATTCTTGTTAAACATAGCAAACGTGAGCAGGTTTGGCCTCCAGGATGAGATCAAGTTACTGTGACAACATTGTAGCAATAAACATTACACAGTACTGTAGCTTTGACCAAATACCAAACGTATCACAGAAAGTGTAGTTCAACATACCTCTAGGAAGACTGTAGGCCTACGAAGAGGGAAGTGCTGGGTGATATTTTGGCACGTGGGAGTTGGATGCTCCAAGGAGGTGCCTGAAACCTCCGCAGATGATGAACGAGAAAGAGATACAACAGTGAAAAAACCTCGATGCTTACTTCATAGTCTATATACAGTCTAACTGCACATTGTAAATATAACTAATGCTTCTAATGCACCTTCTAGTGTGTTACCAGAGACCGTATATGAGGAATCCTATGAATTTCTTGACTTACTTATTGGATGAAATTAATTATTGAGTGAAATGACATGGTGTGATGCTGAAGTTATTAAGTTTTAAGTTTGCTTTTCGGTTACTTCAAAGTTACCAGGTGAAGTTGTGTGATAAACCGAATGTCGTGGATTGGTTGAACCAATATGTGGAGTCACGGGCTCAACATCCTGGCACTTGTCCGAATAAGAACGTCCTAGAACATAGACTTTCAGTACATGCATTAAAGACTGTTGGGCCATGTTCAGACTGCAAGCCGATCAGAACGTCTGTGTACAGATAGGACCAAGCAATAGTAATGATGTAGGTGTCAGTAACTACGTAGGTGGTGCATCATCTCATTCTCCATGTTGCGGTTCAGAACTCGCACCAGGCAGACTCCACAACGGAAGAGGCTTTGGCACTCGTCTTGAAACCCAGCACTTCCATCAATCTGGATTTGACATCGTCATTGTTTGCTGTGTTGCAAGTGATGGAAACCGATCTGAGCAGTCAGAGCATCCAGACTGAGATGCCGCCACCTCCAAAATTTTATTTTGCTGTCCAGACTATCAAATAATCTGGATACAATCTAGATATTCCAAAAATCAGATTTGGGCTGGCAGTCTGAACATGGCTTTAGGGAGCCCATACTTATCTTTCTACCATTATGAGGTAGATCACCAAATATCTGGATTCCATGTGATGGAAGAAATCCAAAGGGTGGGCCAGTTAGCGGGTCTTCAAGGCCTCGCCTAGCTCCCTTTGCTCTCACTCAGAACTATGCAAAGCATGGTGGGTGCAGGTAGGTGAAAACGGTACCTGCAAGGAACAGCTTCTGCCATCAAGCCAATCAACTGACTCAGAGTTCTAGAGTTTCATCGTTTAGTTTGATCTGAAATAAGTTTTGATTTGATTCCTGATTTCGTGTGAAAGGTACATTTGGCTGGTGATGATTCTGGAAAGCGGCCTACGTTCTTTTTATACACAGGACTATTGCCCACAATGTGTGTACGTTTCAGAGATGTAGCACAGTGATTAATAAGAGTTCTGTTGCTAGTCTTAGGGGTGTATGAAGTATGCTAACATTGCTAACCAAAAACGGAAGCAAGTAGATAGAACGTGGACGCCACAAGGAAAGCTAGTATAATTCATTTCATTAATGATGTGCTATGCTTAGGGGTATAAGAAGTATGCTAACACAAGTATGGTAGTTTGAATGCGGACGCCACAATGAAAGCTAGTATAATGCATTTATATAGGTGTGTTTTGAGAAGGTACTAGCTTTGGAGCTTCCACTGCGTACTTGTGTTAGCACACTAATGCTAACATACTACATCTTTATACACACATGTTTTGAGAAGGCACTACCTTTCATTATGGCTTCCATATGGTATCTATGCTTCCGCTAGCATACATGTGTTAGCATACTAATGCTAGCATACTCAGTTGATAGGGTGTTTTCTTTTCTTTAGTAGGGGATCTAAAAAACAACTCGAGTTACAAGCTTGAGGTGAGGTAAGCATCTTCAGGTGAAGTACTCCTTAGTGCATACCCATCCTGGCTATACGCTGTCTATACATACAAATGAATGGCAACTAAAAAGGTAGTCCGTTTTGCGCTAGACACGTTTCGTTCCCTTCCGTTGCCTTAAGGGAATGTGCAGCCGCCTCCTACTGGCTATTAAACTGTACTGTCACATATACGAACTTCATTTGTTCTTTACCGTTTAAAAGAACGCTGCCGAAGTAAACATTTTGGATACCAAACTGCTGTGTGTTGTGTTGTGTCGTGTCTGTTTTGTTGAGTTTTCTTCAGGGAAAAGAAAAAAAAAAATGAAACGGAAACCAAATACCCCCATGTGCATTCATTATTTTTGGTATTTTTATTCATATATATTCACATATAGCATATTTATTTGCAGATCTGCTAGGAAAGTCACAGTGCGACTTTTTACCCCTTTGAACATGAACCACAAACAAAACAAACAAACAAACACTTTAAAATCTGAACTTTTGGTAATTAAAACCAGCATTACAAAAACCTAAATTAACACTTTTCCCCAAAATGCTAATATGAAATAGAAATTTGGCTTCGATTTGCAACATGTTAGCCGATGCCTTGTTTTCCTCAATTCATTTCTTAAGAACAGTTCAAGCTTCTACAGTTCTACATGTGCCACCATCATCTTTGTTTCACAGCAAACAACATTAGATAATGCTTGTATCACACCGTGACTGGTTGTTGATAGGTGCAACTTCTTGTGCGTCATTGTATACATTCTCAGGAGTGTTTCTGGAAAGTGAGAAACGGTCAGTAGTTTCAATCTTAAAGCTCATCGGACAAACAAATGAGTCCCCCTGTGACTGAAATAAACCCACACACCACGTAAAATCTCCATGAGCATCAACAACAGCGATGTGATTGGACTGGGCATGGACTGGACAAGTTTCTGGATGTAGGCCATATCACTGTTCAGACACTCTTGCATCAAAGAATTGGGCCAGATTTGGTGGTTGTTCCAGGTGGTCCCACAGATTTTCAAGAGGGTTCAATCTAGGGATTTGGTGGGCCGGTCCAGGTGTGTGAATGCTCCTCCTGAATGTTCATCATGCCAACCAGTCACAGTTGCAGTGCTGTGAATTCGGGAATGGTCATCTTGGAATACAGGAATTGGAATGTTATGTTGCTTGGTAAGATGGTGAAACCTGGTTGTCCACTTGTCCAGCAGCTCAGTGTAGGCACTGTGGTTCAAATCTACTGTCACCTCAACCAAAGAACCCATTTCCACCTAACTAAAACACCCCCAGAACACAAAGGTGACTCAGTTTGTGTCCGGGGATTTTATATTCCGTGTTATTAACTGAGCCATATTGATGACATAGCAACTTCAACCAAGTAAAGGGAGACGAGGCTTATTCCATATGGACACGTACCTCCATGACGGTATAAATCCAGTCCAGTAGCTGTCTGATGTCGGTGTAAACTCCAGGTTTTTCTTCATGGGCACAGCCATCTCCCCAGCTCACCACGCCCACCAGCTGCCAATGAGATGACAAGTATACCAGGGGACCCCCACTATCCCCCTATAGACAGAAAAAGGGACATCAGGAAAAAAAGCTAGCGCCTTCATTCCAGCCCTTTTCTCTGTTACAAGGTGACATCATCTCGTAACACAGTCTTTACTGCCCGCCTACTGACACAACCTAGCACAAGGTACAGCTACTACTGGAGGCCGTGAAGAGTTTGTTCAGTTTTGTATGTTGAGAAGCATGTAAATCAATTCTAGTAGACCCCCAAAAATAAAATTATGAATACTGAACAATAGCATAATAATAGATCCCCTCCAAACAAACAAGTAACCACTATAAACACCGTCCCCCAAAATTTGGATGCACCTGATCGGATGTACATTTTTGGAATTTCAAAGTTTTGATTTGGATGTAGTAGCTTGGATGCTTGAAATGAGCTTCTAAGACAAGTACAAATGGTCCAGTGGTTATCAGTCCAGCCCAGCCCAAAATGGTTTCCACATTTTTGTTCCAACTCGACTAAAAACACATAGGGATGAAGGGAAAAACGTGGGCAGTCTGAGAGGTGCCATGTCATGGATTAGTATAGCACACTGGACAATACACTGGCCTCCACACAGCAGACAGGGCCTTGATTCCCATGCCTAGGCCTTGGGCAAGACTCCAAACAGTGTTTGCCAAATACATAAACCTCAACGTAGCTTACGCAAGAACCTATGCAGCTAATCAATCATACCTGGCAAGAATCTACTCCGCCGCGGAGATAGCCGGCACACAGCATTCTGGGAGTGATGGCTGAGCCATAGACGGATGCATTTGAACACACAGACCGGTCAATCAGGGGTACTGTGGCTTTCTGTAGCACAGAAGATAACTGACCTGCAAGCATAAGAGGAATGAAACGTTACAGAACAGACCATAACAGCTTATATCTGAGATGCTGTTTTGATGACGGTTCATTCCATTGCTTGTTATTGAATAAAAATGATTATTATAAAATGGCCATGTTCATATTGGTGTTCTCTTGGAGCCATACTGAGTGCTAAGGGTATGATACTCAGCAAAGCAGGCCTTGGAATATTCAAGACCAAGTTACACTACCAGTCCAAAGTTTGGACACACCCAACTAAATGGATGGTGTTGGTGATCTTAAAGACTCGACAGGCTTACACTTAACAGCTCCAACAACAACAATACATATCCTGATATACCACATATTCTCTTGATGCACCACAGTATTATATTTCTCCATATCTCCACCTCTAACATACAGTACATTACTTTGCGCTCTAGTCATTCTTTCAGTTTTGTGAATATTCACGATGGACAGTTTCTTGCTATATTAGCCTCCACTGCTGGTTAAGAAAGCGGTTTCCTCCTCCCTAGGCAGGCATACCGCAGTACAAGTCCTTGGGCAAGACTCCAAACAGCGTTTGCCAAATACATAAACATCAATGTAGGTTACACAAGAACCTATGCAACTAATCATACCTGGCAAGAATCTACTCTGCCAGCACACAGCATTCTGGGAGTGATAGCAGAGCCATAGACGGAGGCATTTGGAGGTTGTAATGGAGTGACTCCGGGACTCCATGTCTCCACCATTGTTGAGCTAGAAAGCCTAAAAACAGCCATGCAAACTTTTTCCACAAAGTAAAGGCTTCGGCAAGTAGCCTCAATTGCACTTTGACCGTTTTGATTGTTGCTATGCACTCGGCGTCACTCACCTTAACCGCAGACACTAACTATCCGAACCCTTTTGCACTTTTAGCTGCATCTGAATTTCTGTCAGGTGTAAATCTCTCGAAGGGGAAACAGTTTGGCCAGCAGTTACCTGCTCTGAGTGCCATGGCAAATCTTTTGGACCAACATTGGAGCAGTAACTGAATTGACAAACGTATTTAGAATCTAGTAAGTAAGATATTCGCAACCATTTGCTTATGCAAACCACTGATTCCCATGGGTCAGTTTTTGTTGTAACCTCATTTTGCTACATGTGACCTAAAAACAATAGTGCACAGTGGCTTATTTTACATAGCCCTTATTTTAAGTCAGCTAAACGGCCCATTCCTGTCAAAGTAGGTTCTTCGCCACATTAAGAGACCAAGAGTGCACCAAACTTAAATCTTAACCTTAACGCAAGCTAGCTATGCACAGCCTTCAACACCAATTTAGCCACGCCCACTCACCATTCTCCTTCCGCACACCCCACCCAGTCACTACGAGCTCCTCCCCTTCCTTGATTAAGAGCTGGTATGGGGGCAGGCAGACTGGGTGAATGGAGTCTGGAAGTAGAAGATGGAAACTGGTGAGAAGATTGGAGTGAACACTTGGTTACAGCAGACGAAAGCTGAAGCAATGGTTGAAGAAAGTTCTTGGGGACCATCCAGTCAGTTGCCAAGTTGATTGCAGTGCAACCCCTTTGTGGAGGTTCTAAAGTAATGGACTGACTTGACTGCCAAGGTCATGGACATGTTCCGTAACTAGTACAAATGGATGGATAGCTTGTTTTGAGCACCTCCAAGAGTCACGGCCCAAGCCAGTCGGAGCATGGCGATGTCGTAGTCATGTCGTATGTGCGTGTAGTCATCATGAAGGATGATGTTTTCCACAGATATGCCTCCTAATGATGTCAGGTGGGTGTGGCCTAGAACGACACGCCATGCACCAAGTTCCCATGTCCGTCTGAGTGGAACAATAAGAGGCAGACTGATAAGTATATACACACACACACATCCATATATATCGGTCTGCTGGCTTGATCAAGTCGGCACCCCACTGACTGTTTGCCACTGCTGGTCCATCCTCAGACCACCCAGATTACTGTCCTGAGTACAAAATCTAACTAGCTTTTAATCCAACCAACTTTGCCAGTAGTGGGCCAATAGTGGTCCGCTGTCCTCCTGCTATCAGGGTTTTAATTCGGTGTCTCAATGGAAATATCAAATGACCTTGTTAATAGTTCTTGCTAACCATATACCGATTTAATGCTAATGCTAATTTCTGCTAGCACCTCTATTTGATTTCCTGTGTTGCTTTGACCTCAGGCTAAAGGTGCCACATGTTTGTTTCCATGCACCGGGTTAAACACCATTTAAGGCAAATTTTACATAACCCTATTCACTTACACACTCATCATCAAAACAATAGTTGCGCAAATAGCTGCACCCAGAGGGAATCAACCAACAGGAATGAAACTTGGTCTGTAGGTTTGACATTGTGAGACGTGCCAATGATTCAAGTTTGACGCTCGGCCACCCATGTGACATAAGCAAGGATGGGCCTTATCGCTGTACCGGACTGACCCAACAGCCACGATTGTGGACCCTGAGCCTCCATGAGTCATCCGTTGGCAGACGGCTACACGATGCAGGACTACATGCACACAGACTGTTACGTCGACTGTCCTTAACACCACGTCAGCGTCACCAAAGACTGCAATGGTGTCTTGCCAGACTGTCATGGATCCGTGTGTGGAGGGACTGTGGTCAGCGCCAAGATGAATGCTTTGCCGTCATGCGTCTAAAAGGCCTGGTGTCACTCCATCTCCACCCCTACCGCACCATCTGCAGGAACTGTGTGAGGATATTCAAGCTGCATGGGATGGATTATCACAGGACACCATTAGGAACCTCTACAACTCCATGCCGAGACGTCTGGCATGTCGCGTTAGAAAACATGGTGGCCCGACGCCATACTGAGACACTACTTCTGTATGTGTAGCTCAATAAATATTGATCATATCAGTGTAAACTGATCATCATTTATTGATCCTGGTGACCTTTATCTTCCTTCCCAACAGACCTGCAATCCCACACCTCCTTCTGGGTGCAGCTGTTCTTTTGGTGATGAGAAGTTTATCCTGTTAGCCATCTTAGCTTGCTACTTTTGAGCCTTGTTAGCTAAACAAAACTTGGTTCATCTACTACTACGTTAGGGGGTCAATGGGAGCAACATAACCGCATGTTCACATTAGCAGTCGACAGAGCGACGGCTGGGGAGTCATTTCCTATGGGAAGTGTGGATGATGGAGAAGGCTGCGTTACAGTACTCACCCGGTGAAGCAGTGGGCAGCGCTGATGACCCATCGTGTGGAGATCAATGCTCCGCCACACACATGGTGTCTGTCCCACTGCACACTGACCTGCCATGGCCATGACTCTTCTACTGTATCCACTCCACCTACAATACGATTTAAGCCAGCCACTTCCCCACAGTCTATACACGCACACACACGCGCGCGCACACACACACACACACACACACTAATGAATTACAGTACTTTTATTTTGGTTAAGCCATTTCTATACTATTTCTATTTTCATTTTTAAAAGGTGCCATAGAATGTAACATTGTAGAGTCTAGTACCTAGAAAACGGGCCAATTCCAAAATCCTAAACTGTTCTGGAACAAAACACACCCCCAACATTTACATACAACCACGATGATGGAGCTCCAGCAACCAAAATGGTGGACTACGTGGAGAAACCTAGTGTTCCAGGCTGCGAAGGTGGTGTCAGCACCATTCCTTTCCCAAGGAGCGCAACTGTCAGCGGTACATGATTGATATTTATCTTCAAACCAGGCTGAAGCTGCTTCCTATTCACCAGCTTCTCAATCCAAATGCTCCGTTCCACCTTAAATGCTACAACTTGTAAAGACACCAGAATGTACCTGTGACACCATTTAAGGTGGAATGGAAAATTTGGTAAACAAAAGATGGGAGAGCTGCTTAACAGGATCCCAGACAACTTCTATCCTGCAGTCTGCACCTCTCAGTCCAGACAGTTTCCCAAACTCTTGGACAACATGAGTTCACTCAGCGTTTAACCCTGAAGAGACTGAATAAAGGAGGAGCAGCTCCACCTTTATTAGCATCCCAACCCCAACAGCAGCCTGCAAGCAGCAGCCATGCTGTGCGATTGTATCCGTGTTTGCCGGTTGAAGCAGATCTTAAACTGAGAGTTCCATAGTGAGGAACAACTTTAATCTACTGTGTGTTGATGTCCAGATGGAAAGCTGGTAGCTAGAATGGGTAACGTTAGCCGCTAGCATTAGCTCTAGGTAACTAGCATAGATAACTAAATAGTTTGAGGAGGCTCATTTTATTTAGTCTATTCCCACATGTTGCGTCTGCGTGATCATCGTGCGTGGCGCCTTGCTGTAAACCAGCCAATCAGAGCAGAGTGCTTTTAAATATTCATGAGCTCAACAAGAAAGGAGCTTGTTTCATTCTAGGGCTGAATCGTAGGGTGTAAATGGGCACAGTGTAGAACCACATCTGGGTGACCAAAGTCATGTACCTTCTATCTAGAACATCAGAGAACAGTTGAACATGCTCAATACGTTGAACGTACTCAACTGGACAGTAGTTAGTGTGTCCATTCTTTACCTTTATTAGCTTCCATTCTTTTCAAGGGACTCACCTTCAGTTTCAAGTGCAGTCTTAGAAGTTGGTTAGCATTCCCAGCATCTCACCGTCCACATAACCCCATTACAAATATACACCCATCAGTCCGTCTCTCAGATGGTTGGTTTCTATGTTCTAGCGCAAATAACCTTAAATTTTGGAATTTTGGAAACTCCTGTTTCCCCCCCCTACTAGTTTTTCCATTGACTTCCTTCCTTATCCCACATTAATAAAAATCTCATTTCCAATCTCCTCAGGACTATCTCCTGAAAAATTAATACTGTGTGTTTAATGGCCATTTAAACTGGAAATTAAATGGATGAAGAGTGGTTCAGCATTTCATGGCGGTAATCCAGCTAATGCGGCTAATGTGAGCTAACGTCCAAGGAAAGCTAATGGGCCAGCTAAAGCAGCCAAGACCTGATCAGATATACATGTAGTCAAAGTAATTGCTTTGTGTTTTGTACATGTTGGTTAAGTCCCTAAACTTTACAGCTCTACCATTTACCCACATAAAAAAAAAACAAAAAAAAAAAACAGGCTTTCGTTTACCTGAACAAGACAGTGATATTGCTGAGCCGGAGGTGCACTGATCTCTGAAACAACACCAGGATTTGGGAAAAGAAAGTGTCAGCACACTTGGAACAGGCATATATACAAGAATACACTCATCATCAAAAGAACAGCTGCACCCAGAAGGAAGTGTGGGATTGCAGTGCTGTCGGGAGGGAAGATGACACCAGGCCTTCTAGACACGTGATGGGTGATAAACTCATCTTGGCCATCTGCCAATGGTGCTGGCACTAACAGGACAACTCATGGAGGCCCTGCTCGCTGAATGTGCGTAATCATGGCTGTTGGGTCAGTCAGGTACAGCGATAAGGCCAGTCCTTGCTTATATCACATGTGTGGTCGAGTGTAAAACCTAAATCATTGGCACGTCTCAAGATGTCAAACCTACACACCAAGTTTCATTCCAGCCGGTTGATTCCTTCTGGGTGCAGCAACTGTTTTGATACTGAGTGCACATTGTGAATGTTTGTAATTGTGGACACTTGTATTACCTCCCATTGAGGAGATTCCAGATGGTTGTACTTGCTTCTTGAGTTTCAGAATTGACAGCGGCGAAAGCAGCTCCTACGTCAGAGTGTAGACTCTTCACAGGCACCTGCACACTCCGTGGGCTACTACAAGAGAACACGGCACATCAAATCTCCCATTAGGCCTTGTTCAGGCTGGCAGCCCAAAGCCGATGTTTGGCACATCCAGCTTGTGTTGTGATAGTCTGGATAGCAAGACAGCACAAGAAATTTGGAGGTGGTTTGAGAAGCAGTTCCGAATCTGATACAGGTGCCCCTCAGTCTGTACACTCAAATCGGATTTACATTTACATTACATTTACGGCATTTAGCAGACGCTCTTATCCAGAGCAACTTACAACCGTGCTTAGTGTTCCGTCGGATGATGTTTCCCAGCTAGTATAAGTAGGTTAGGAGTCTAAAACTCACCCTGAGCTCAGACACTGCCCGAACAAGGGACAGTGCTGCTACCTAGAGAGAATAATACACAGACATATATAGCATAAGTGCACTACCTGGCAACCCAACCCAGTGCTCATACCTAGAGAGAAGAGAGGTTATGGTGAGTAGAAGTGCAAAACAAAGTATTTCAGCATACGCATCTTTAAGTGCTTTACAGAGAGACGGGTCTTCAGCCTGCGTTTGAAGACTGAGAGAGACTCAGCTGTTCGGACAGCCAGTGGGAGTTCATTCCACCATCTGGGATTTCAAGTGTCTTCTCCATTACTCACAACACGACAACAATGTCAAATCTATGTCAAAGTGATGGAGGTGCTGGGAGTTGCTACATAGATACTAATACTTACATTATTAACACAGCAACCCATATAGATGGGTTGCAGATAGATTGGTGAAGTCTGGACACACAAATCTGATCTGATGACTTGCCCGAAATCAGATTTGCCTGCAGACTGCAAAAAAATAAAAGATTTATTGGCAAGTAAAGTGATCTTATATCTAGTTGATCCATCTTAAAATTCTCATTTCAAAATTGAGTTTAAGATTATGTACCTATTATTTCCAAATGTTTTTTACTTGTTTCAGGTGATTATTGTAAGCCAATTTTCCCCACTATATAGGCAGACAATTTGGCCTGTTTCAAACTAATTTCTTAATATAAGGAAAATTATTTGCCAATATAGAGGGCTTACTAAAATCACTTATAGGTAGTAGGGAAATAAATACAATAATCTTAAAATTAGCATACAGCAATCTCAAAATCAGAATTTCAAGAGGTGCTAGGTGCAAGATCATTGTACTTGCCAAGATATACATTTTTTGCGTTGCAGGCAGATCAGAATGTTTTGATTTTGGAATTTCTTGATTTTGGAATTTCTCAAATCAGACTTGTTGGGATGACTGTCCGTACTGTTATTTATAAGTGATCAGATCAGAAATCACGTGTTCAGAGATCACTAATCTATCTGCAAAGGTCGCTGTGTAGCCACGCTGGTGATGTGGCTTTCATACCTGGATGCCGGAAAGACGGAGGTGCGTCATCTCGACCTCCAACCTTTTTGCCAGTCTTTTTGAATCCCAGCAATTCCGTCACTCTGGCTTGGACACCATTGTCGTTTTTTGGTGTGTTGCGAGTGACGCATTGGACACTTCCAATTAGACAATCAGATTTGCGCAGCCAGAGCATCCATACGAGATGTATCCATACAACTTTGATTGGAAGCGCATTTCAAACCATCTCCAAACGGTTTGCAAATCGGATTTCATGTGTTGTTTTTGCTGTCCAGATGAATCAGTCTGGATCAATCAATCAATCCGGATATGCCAAAAATCAGATTTGGGCTGGCAGTCTGAACATAGCCCATATGCTACACTCTGGAATACTGCCAGAGAAAGCATCATTCCGAAGTGCATTCTAGTATCACCACAACAGGACAGCCCAAACATTCACGATGGTGGGTGATGATTCCTTATTGAGTTTTGCACTGGAACTACTAAGCTAATGTAGCTAGCATGTAATGGAAGCCTGGAACTCACCAATTAGCACTGTGCTAACTGCAAGCCTAAGTCTTCACACACTTGTCTCAGACTGTGTGGAGATGTTCAGTCGTCTGTAACAGTCCTGTTTATGTGGTTTCTGACGCTGTACGACACACTGTTTTCTATAAACATGGACTCGAGTACAGGCACATGGACGAAAGTCAGGAACGCTGCTTCTGTTTTTAGCCATATCTTATACTTTTGACCACACACACACACACACACACACAGTATCAGAAACTGCATATGCCAGATCAATTATGTTACCACTTATTGCTAGCTACAGCTAAGTAAACGTGTACATGTGACTTAAAGAACTCTCTCATTGGACACAACAGTCTCGTTCAGGGACTAGCCAGGTCAGTGTACCTAGGAGGTTCACCTGGTATTTGAACCACTAGCCTTGTTGGCTCCTTCGGTTCCTTGGTTCCTTTTGAGCATGGACCCAGTGCTTAGCAAACATGGGTGCACATATATGAACTTACTGTGAATACCCCAGTTGTTGGCATGCGGCTCGGGTGTACTGGGATCTCCAGTTGTCTGCACATACAGTTCGCCATTTTTGGTTGTTACCAAAAACCTGCAAGATGAAACTCTCACCCACCAATCTCACTACATGCATGCATGCATACATACATACATACATACATACATAGAGTCACTCATCATCAAAAGAACAGTTGCACCCAGAATGAATCAACCGACAGGAATGAAACTTAGTGGGTAGGTTTGACTCGGCCATGCATGTGACGCAAGCAAGGACGGGCCTTATCGCTGTACCTGACTGACCCAACAGCCACGATTGTGGACATTCAGCGAGCAGCGATGACCTCCATGAGTCATCCTGTCAACCATTGTCAGACAGTTGCACCACGCAGGTCTACATGTACACAGACCGTTATGACGACTGTCCTTAACACCACGTCACCGTCACCAAAGACTGCAATGGTGTCGTGCCAGACTGTCATGGAGTGACTAAGAATGGCAGCGGGTCATCCTCAGTGACGAGTCCCGCTTTGTCTTGGTGGAGACGACCAACGAATCCATGTGTGGAGGCACCGTGATCAGCGCCAAGATGAATGGTTTGTTGTCACGCATCACACGTCCAGAAGACCTGGTGTCACTCCACCTCCACCCCTACCGCACCATCTGCAGGAACTGTGTGAGGACATTCAAGCTGCGTGGGATGGATTATCAAAGGACACCATTAGGAACCTCTACAACTCCGTACCGAGACGTCTGGCATGTTGGGTTAGCAAACATGGCAGCCCAACTCCATACTGAGAGACACTACTTCTGTATGTGTAGCTCAATAAATATTGATCATATCAGTCTAAATGTATCATCATTTATTGATCCTGGTGACCTTTATCCTCCCTCCCAACAGCACTGCAATCCCACACCTCCTTCTGGGTGAAGCCCCCACTTGCAGCATATATGACTATGTAACCACAACTGGCAGCCTGACACAGCATGCTCAGCATTTGAGTTAGAAGATATGGAGATGCTGGTCTTCAGGCCTGGAGCTTAATTTACAGAAAGCAATCACAGTCAAAACACTGATCAGAATACATATTCAGCTCTACACAGGGATATCAAAACCTGGATACATTGCTTAGCCTGGTGTGTACACACCTGGATAGGTAGCGTTGATGCTCAGTTTGGACACACAGGTGAGCTCATCTTCTCCATCAGCACAATCAGCTTCCCCATTGCACGCTTTAGCTACATGAACAAACCTCAGAGACCCAGCGCAGAAATAAAACCTCGAGTTGATCAGCCTGATTACTGCGAAAGAAAGAAAACAGAAAGAAAGAGAAAGATTTTCACTGCTATGAATAGGCAGACACAAGTTCAGTTTTGCACTGGAGCAAAGGGAAGGAAGATAAAGGTTACCAGGAATAATAAATGATGATCAATTTAGACTGATATGATCAATATATATTGAGCTACACATACAGAAGTAGTTACAGTATGGAGTTGGGCCGCCATGTTTGCTAACCCAACATGCCAGATGTCTCGGCATGGAGCTGTAGAGGTTCCTAATGGTGTCCTTTGATAATCCATCCCACGCAGCTTGAATGTCCTCACACAGTTCCTGCAGATGGTGCGGTAGGGGTGGAGGTGGAGTGACACCAGGCCTTCTGGACGTGTGACACGTGACTACAAATCGTTCATCTTGGTGCTGACCACAATGGAGGTTCGTTGGTCGTCTCCACCAAGACTAAAGCGGGACTCGTCACTGAAGATCACACACTCGTCACAGTCTGGCACGACACCATTGCAGTCTTTGGTGATGGTGACGTGGTGTTAAGGACGGTCTGTGTGCATGTAGTCCTGCGTGGTGCAGCCGTCTGCTAAAGATGCTGCACTAACAGGATGATTCATGGAGGCAGCACTGCTCACTGAATGTCAGCAATCATGGCTATTGGGTCACTAACTAGTCATGCAGTTTTCAAAATATTCCCCATTCAAAATCCGGAATGTTCGGTCCGACATACTTTTTGATCCGACATACGGTTTTTGGAAAAACTGCATTAACTTCAGATTTTTTTCCCATTAACAATGAACGGTGTGCATAAAGGACACGCCCATCTCCTGTACTTCTGCTCGACCGACAGACATCATTTCATGTACACCAACTCAGTACAGACCCCCCCAAACACAAATTCAGTGTTGGTCTGACTTGCACTCATCTGTTTGTCTCTTTTCCACATCCTTCTTTCCTCCCATAGAGTCCCATTCGTTTTCACCCCCTTTCAAACCCTATTGTTTCCTTTAACCTACAGCCACCAACCTGCATGTACACACTCAGGACTCTTCTATGTGTCGTTTATTCATCCCTCATTCCTTCCGTACATTCCCATTACTTTTTAGTAACCACACATTAGCAACCAGCTAGCAACAAGCTTAAGCTGCACAGTCACTTTAGTAATCACTTTTCCAGTTTTAGCTTCATTAGCATTTTACCTAAAGAGCACCAGACCAGCACTAGACCTGCATGAACCAGTGTACACCAGCTGGCCAGTCAGTAGTGTAGGTGGCAGTAGGTATTAGCATGCTTACTGTAGTAGAGCCCCACTGCCAGTAATGCTAGTGTTAGCAATACACAGCATACAATGATCAGAGCCAACTTCAGTCTCTCCCTCTTCTTCGTCCGTAACTTTGACAGCCTCCTCGACCTCACAGGCATGGCCACACTCCCTCTGTCCAGGGGAGGGAGGTCAAACTGGTCAATGCTATGAAGCTCAGGAGATCAAACCTGAATTAGTAATAGGGGTGTAAAGCTATAAAGCTGTCACCTCACAGCTCTTCTCTAGCCGAGTGTGTTAGCTGGTGGAATCACAAATGAGCCTGGATCCATCTTCCTGGCCTGACTGGTCCTCTTGACCAATGAACAGGCACGGTTGGCCTATGACATCACCTTCCACAGGTGAGCTGAATGGGTCTGGATTGCTTTAGGTGGTTCAATCAAAGGCCTCGGCCTGTTGCAACACTTGGCAGCAATGATTTAGGTGGCTTTTGAACGAGCAACTTGGGAGAGTTGCCATTTGGGTAATGGCAAGTGTTGTACTTGGGTTGATCTGAGGGTAGTCTGTTGTTTACCCTACCCTGGCTCCAGAACTGAGCTTTACAAGAACACATCTCTTCTTTGAATCCCAATATAGAAGCTTCTAATTGGTTGCAATGGCTTCTACTGCTTGTTTGCTAGCAAGATGTTGTGCCCAAACCTTCAGGATCACCCCAAGGGTTGTTGAAATAGCGTTCGTGTTTAGCAGTTACTGCACATTCTCAAATTTCTTGAAAAGGATGAATTTGAGAAAGTATCTTTTGGAAACATGCTAGGTAAGTTGAATTGACTTACTAAACAAGAGATGCAGTACATCGTAGGCCCTTCAGTTTGGTTCACTTTCCTAGTCTGTGGAACTCCTTCAAACAAAAAAGCGCATTTTTAGTTCAAGCTTGATCTACTAAGCCTAAGGCCCACATTGTGATTGTAACTAGTTGACCACTGAGAAGCCAATTGCTCCCAATTCTATTAGTATTGTTGGACTCAAAATAGTACTTTCCTATTGGACAATCTTTATGTCTGGGTTTAGGGAACCTTGCTAGCTAAGAAATCCTGCTTTGTGCAATACCTGGAGGAGCCTTTACTCAAACACAGCCTCGATTTCATGTCAACATACACATTTTTACTGATCAATGATGTGGATGCACTTTGATCACAGACATATTGGTAAGTAAACAGATGGGTTAAAGAGCACCATGAAAAGAAAGGTGGTTGGTGGGAAAACAGTAGAGCTTTGGACCTGGATGTCGAGCATTGGAGTTGCTAGAATTCAGACCCATTTTAACCCCTCACCGGTGCCTTCTTTAGAAGGGCGTGATTGAGAAAAGGTTCACAGGTTCCATCATTGTTGATTTTGATGATCTGAAGGAACGTTTGGACCCGGAAATGGCGGATGGGAGAAGCGTCTTTGTTTCTTGATACTGTTTACAAGACACGCCAATGATCAGTTCTGAATCCCTACAAGTTTTTGTTGATGTTATGTTATATAAAAACATAAACTCAATTTATGGGTTGATAATTCACATTCTGGTGGTGGATACCCCCAACAATGTGCGTCTGAGCCCTGGACATGCTCAGTCAAGAGCCTAAACAGTGTCAGCCCTCAGCAGCCGTAATTTGAGTTGTTGTTATCCAAAATAAAACCTCATTCATTTCTGGGATTGATTGATCAATTTTTTTTTTTCCATTTTTGATCTGTCTATTTTTTTACAGAATCTAAACAAGCCAGATTCCCTTTGAAACATGTCCAATTCCATCATGAATGGAACCATAGAAATGCTATTTGGATGCTAATGCTCATTGGATATCCAATAAACCAATCTTTTCCATTTACTTCCAGTCAAAGTTGAAAACATTCAATCCTTCTCTTGTAAAGCTACCATTCTGGAGATCCAAGGTTTTGCTGGGACAGTGAGGAAATGCAAGAGCAGCCAACAAATGAAGCAAAGATGTTTCAAGGGACTCGCCTTAAAAAAGAGCAGTGGAAATAATGAGGAACAATAAGAGTGACGAAAGCGTGACCCTTGACATTGACCCTTTGTATCTACAGGTTCAACAAAACATGTTTGTGTAAACTCTACATAGAAACAAGGAGGTTTCAATAAGGCCTGACCAGCACTGATGAGCACCACAGCAAATGTAGCCAGTAGACACCACAAAGCTGGCCTGACTTTGGAAGAACCACCGGTCACTCAGGATATTGGGATGTGTGCTTGGCTGTGTGTTTGAAGGGAAACGAGTTTGCCCAATAACACCACCTTTCACTGCAAACCAATGGATGAGTGCACGTGTAATTTTTGCACAGTGAAGCAAATTTTACTGCTAAGTGGCGGCTGTTAAACCAGTCGGACGGGAAGGATCAGGGTGGATAGAGGCACAAGGAGAGAGAAGGCCAGGTAACCAGGGTTATTAGGGATGGTAACAGGCACGGGTCACGTTGCAAAGTAACAGAGAGGAAACAGACAGAACCGCAACATTTGAACATTTGCAACTTCAAACTTCAACTTCCATTCATCTCGTTCTCTGATGGAGGACTCCCAGACCAACATGCAGGTAGAGTTCAGTCTTTAATGTGGTGTTTGTGGGAGGTGAATATAATAAGCCTACGAAGAGAGTCCAGTTCACTCTGTAGCTGTAGCTGGTGTTTGGGTTCAGGTGAACCCAAAGACTGCAGTGTCTTTCTAAAAGACTTTGTAGCCATAACAATCTGAAATTAAGAATAGAAAAGATTATATGGAAATGAAACAAATCAATAAACACTGTTAAACAGTATTAAATAAGAATTAATGTGGTGTTTTTAGTGTATCTGGTTTGAGATTATAGTCTTGTTTGACCTCATTTCTAGGCATTACATATATGTACA
>CM067477.1:38052156-38076356 GCA_034552555.1 Semaprochilodus insignis
ATTTAGCATGACCTGAGCATAACCTCCTGTACACTATGTAGAGATATAAAAAATGTCATATCAGTAAGCCAAAAATGTAGATTCTGAACACCAGTAAAGAGCTCATGTGGAATTTATGTGATTCTACAGTTAAACCCTTGACAGTTTGTTCTCCAATGCTAATTTGAATTAAAGAATGTTTAGACATTGGATTTACAGATTAACAGCTTAGCCTTACCCTTTTTATTGGTGTTGAGCTATTTTTGAATTTCAGATCTTCAGATGATTTCCAGTTGACAGCATTTTGGGTAAAGGGGTTATTTGAAATCAGGAAGTGCATATGTGCATATGTGGGTCAGGGAAAAAAAACAGATGGGTTGCCAGATGTACATTCAATGAATGCAAGACATTCGATTTAACTTCTTTACCTTTGATGCTGACTTACTTATGTAGACTTGGTGTTTGCATTCTAGGAAGCACTTTGGTTACATAAGAATTATGTCTCTCGTAGATAAAGAAAGATAGATCAAATATGAGGACAAATTTTGCTGTCACACTTACAGTTAACTTGCTTTTTCCCCCTTTTTAATCAGTTGAAAGTAGAAGTCAATGATGGGTTCCAACCTTATAATGTACAGTATAAAACCAAGTTTAGGGTTACGAAGCTTGAGCAAGCTTAGGTTCGGGCTCAGTATCAGTTTGTAAGATTTAAAAATAATAAGACACTTTTTATAAACTGAAACTTGAAAAAAATGTGCCTGAAATCTCTTGATATGGCAACCTCGCTAAGTAAGCCTAAAGCAGAAAATGACAGGAAGCTCTCGACTACAGGATGTTGTGAAATTCAGAAATGTCAACGAAATAGACTCCTTCACAAACTCTGGTTTTGTGGCTCTACTTGTGGAATCTCGTCACCTCTGGGGACTGGGAAAGAACCGCCCCCTCACGGCAAACTGACCATAAACGAGCTTAGTCATGTCAGGTTTATGATATTTTTGCATGTAATCGTCATTAGACCAACAAAACAGCACAAACAACACATACCACACAGGGGTCCAGCACTCCTGTCAGGTTCTACGCGTGTCCTGAGCGTTCATGGGTGGACAAACCAGTAGCAGTATATCTACATCTATCGAAATGAAGTTACTCCTCAGCCACGACCCCCACCAGAGTCCTACCTCAAGCAGAAAGTGCAGAGCAAAGAGACCGAGTGCTGCATCCCTCTCCTCAACTCCAACCCTCGCACCACTGGAGGTGGCGGCATTGCCCGCTTAGTCACAACTTGGTTCCTCTACCTCCCACGACAGTGTAGACGCTAGAGAGGGTGCGGACAGCCATCCATGAATGACACGCCCTCTATGACTATATATGACTTGCATTAGACTATAGTAACATTCATCTAGGCGTTCAGTTTAATGCAGGCTTTCAGAGGAAATGACCAACGTCTACAATTGTTCTCCGAGTTTCTCTTCCTCTCCGTTTCACAACCTTCCCAAGGATGCAGCTGGTTTGGCTCCGTTTAGTGGGGTGGTGTCATAGAAGACTTTTGTTTCCTCAATGAAACTTTCAGCGGTTGGCTTCAAGGGCTCAAGCATCATTTCTTACACTAAAAGCCACCGAGGCTGACTGGACACCTTAAGAGCTCAGCCGTGAATGAATTGTTAGAGAATGAAAAGCTGTATCTCTATTTCACTGGTACACAAAACCAAACCATATAGGCTCCACGAAATGATCTGAGATGTTCCATACCTGTAGAAGCAATAGCACAGCATACGGGTCAAGGTATTATTGAAGATCTTCATTTTCACTGCTGTGAAATTTGTGGTGAACAGTTTCGGAAGACTCTTCAGACACACATATCTCAACTTGTTGAGGCAAAGCGATTTCATACGTCATGCCTCACCCTTAAGCCAAGCGAAGAAGAATGACCTCCTAGTCTTGACACGTTACTTTTCAAGCCAAGAAAAGGAGAGTCACTTCTCCAAACATATTGGGTTGGGTATGCATTCTCATGTAGACCATAGAAATGAAATTTAGGAACGGACTCTCCAGAATGTTCGGCTGGACCAGGAATGCTGTGCTTGTATACAGCTTTTTGATCGGATGCACAGTTTCCGCATAGCAACACCTCTTTCTCGGAACGTTTTCCCATTAAGAATAAATGGGTTGGAAATGTGAACGCCCATCTACTGTATTTCTGCTTAACCGAGAATCTAGTTTCTGATTCACCATCTCACGGCGGGACCTCAAGCACGATTTCAATGTCGGTTCAACCTGCTGTTTGTCTTGTCTTTCCATCCCGCTTTCACCCCTATAGAGCCCCATTCATTTTTGGCCCCACCCAAACCCTGATAGTGCTTGTTACTTGACCTTTAGTGATGGTCGGTTGGCACACATGCTGCTTTTAGTGACTGAAGCTCAACAGTGCTGAGAGTTCCTTCAATAAGCAGATTTGAGCTTCAAAACTTCTTCAATGGCGCCATCTAGTGGACCAAACGCATTTAAATAGAAAGTACAGAAAGCAATAGTAGATAATAACAGAGAAACCGGCCAGAATTGTCCACACTGGTGGTGATAGAAATCAGACATCTGCACAGTTTATGATCAACAGTACAGGTGCATCTCTAAAAAATTAAATTCATAATTAAATAGGTAAATGGCCATATAGTTTATAATCATTACACATAAACCGACATTTCAAACCTTTTTTGTAGTTTTAATATTGATGTATACACTGAATACTTGGTTGGAGTTCCTTTACCATGACTTACTGAATCAGCACAGTGTGGCATGAAGGCAATCAAGCTTGTGGCACTGCTACGATGTTATTGAAGCCCAGGTAGGTTTGATAGTGGCCTTCAGCTCGTCTGTATTGCTGGGTTAGGTGTTTCTAGTCTTCCTTATGACAACGTTCCCTATAAAACCCATGGGGTTTCAGGTCTGGGGGGTTGGCTGGTCAATCAAGCAGGGGAACCTCATGGTCAACAAACCATATGGTAGCAGTTTTGGCACTGTGAGCAGGTGCCAAGTCCTGCTAGAAAAGGAATACGGGATCTCCATAAAGCTTTGTCTGCAGAGTGCTCCAAAACATCCAGGTAGACGACTGTATTGACTTTAGACATGATAAAGCAAAGTGGAGCGACACCAGGCAGGTGACGCGGCACCCCAAACCACCACAGACTGTGTAAACTTCACACTAGAACTTCAGACACCTTGGAGTCTGGAGGAAGAGTGGAGAGGCCTAGAATCTGGGTCCTTGACTTCCTAGAATGAGCAGGTTGAAGCAGGTTGCAAGTGCTGAGCAGCTTCATTTGGGGCATTCTAACACAGGGGTCCTAACACAGGCAGGCAGGCAACGAACAAGGCAGGAGTACCACGCAGTCCCAGGAGAGGGCAGTATGTCACATTTCCAACTGAAATGCTACTAAAGAGGACCTTGAACAACTGAGCAGCAGTCCAGTTCTTTTTCTCTTTAGCCCAGGTAAGATGCTTCCACTGTTGTCTCAAGAGTGACTTGATATTAGGGCAGACGCGGCAGCTGTAGCCCCTTTCCTGGAGACATCTGCGCTTGTTGGCCTCAGCCCAGTTCTTGTGAAGCTCTCCCATGTTCTTGAAACAACTTTACTTGACAGTCTTGTCAAGGCTGTGGTCATCCTCCCTGCTGCTCTGGAACTTTTCCTGCTACATCTTCCATTAATACACTTTGATACAGCACTCAGCAAACAGCCAGGCTTGTTTAGCAATGCCCTTGTGTGGTTTAACCTCCTTGTGGAGGTTGTCTGGAACATAATCATTGACAACTGTCAAGTCAGCAGTCCTCCCCATGATTGTGGTTGCATGGGCCATACTAGACCAAGACATACACTGCATACATACTGCTTGTTTCGAACGATCCAAGATGCTGGAATTCTTGAATTGGACAGTTTTCATGAACTGTAAGTCACACTGATCAACATTTGATCAAAATCTGAGATGCGCCTGTATATATAATGACACATCTAGGTTCCATGGCTCTGGAAAATGGCTATTTGTGTAGACACTGTAACCCTTGGTTCTTATGGCCACCACCATATAGGCGTCCTACTTTTTGACTTCTCAAGCAAAGCAAAACACAAAGAGAGCAGCCCCATATTCGTTCATGTAACAGGACTGATTTATTGTCTATGGTACAGCTCACATAGAGCCCCTCCTGTCTCTCCTCCAGGAGAAGCTCTGCTGATGCTTCTTTTTCATTTCACACCATTTACATCTTTAAATACATGTTATTCATAATTTCATGATTCTCGAAATACTGAAAAGTGGCGACCCTTTCTCCCGGTAAGGGTATTCAATCATGCATGGTACTGAGTCCACTCGAAATCCATCCACAAATGAAAGGAATAATAAAAAAAAACAAAAAAACAAAACAACCTTGTTGTTCGGTATCAAAATAAACAGCATCCATCGAGTAAAAGGCAAAAACATTGGACATCTCACACGCACGAACGAACACCCACTGGAATTTCTCTATTTACTTCAATAAAAAAAAAGAAACAATCCGTCTCGCTTCTGTGAGTGTTGTAGAAGTTGCAAGAGCCCAGAAGATGCAGCCACACAGTCAAGCCGCCACTCGCACAGCCTCCTTCCAACATGAGGTTACACATTTGAAGCACGCTGCTATCAGCAGGAGGCGCTGTTCTCCCAATTAATTACAGGCTGAGGTACAAAGGAGAGAGTCTTAAAGAGGTCTAGAAGATCCTAACTGCACGGTCATCTCCAGGCTATCTGGACTAGTTATTTAAACCCCCACTGTATGTGAATATCACCGACTCATCTGCAGTTCATTCTATGGTCACAAGAGGGCAGCAGATAATACAGCCACACCTACAGCAGAAAAAGGGAAAACACTCTGCAGTCAGTTTCCACCTGAAAGCCGTCCAGAGACACCCATCCTACTACACTAACGTTCACTCAGTTGTAGGCCCTTTCCTGAAGACGTCCGTGCGTGCGTGGTGGCTTCAGCCTAGTCCTTGTGAAGCTCTCCCAAGTTCTTGAATGGACTTTTCTTGACCGTCCCGTCAAGGCTGTGTGCTCTGGGCCTTTTCCTACCACATCTTCCATTAATACGATATGATGCAGCATTCAGCCTTGTTTCGCAATGCCCTTCGGTGGTTTGACCTCCTTGTGGAGGGTGTCAACGATCATCTTCTAGACAACTGTCCAAGTCAGCAGTCCTCCCAATGACTGTGGTTGAAAGTGGCGACCCTTTCTCCTGGCAAGTCCACAAAACGAAAGGGGGAAAAAAAAACCCCTGTTGTTGTTAAGTATTTTTGGGGAAAATGAAAGGACGATGCTGTATAGTTTCTTCACGTGCGTCCTCGTTATAAGCATCATGGGCCAGGTCATTAGCAGTGATGCTAAAACAGCCCTCCGCTTCTGAGAACCTTTAGGACAAAAGGGCATCTGCAGCAACAGCGAGTGGACGACACGAATGGAGAGAAGACCCTGTTTCAATCTTTGAGAACTCGGGGTGTAAAAACAGCGTGCACCACATATCAGCCCACTGAACAATCACCGGCAGAATATTCCAGGATATTCCGGAATTGGAATACGCATGCACGCACACACACACACACTCGTACAGGCTGTATCGGCTCAGCTGGTGCACATTCACCCACAACAATCGCAGGAGCTCGCGTTGAACAAGACAGAAGGAACAAATCCGACCTCATCATGACCACTTCAGAGCTTCAGAGCTGCAGAGCTTCAAAACAGACCTGTCCGTGCTCCGCCCACAAATGCGTTCTATCAAAGAAGCCACTGAGACGTAGGACAAGCGCGAAGAAGTCCGAGCACAGTGTAGTCACGTGTTGCAACGACCCACATGGAAAGGAGGGAAGGTTTTAATGAAGAAATCCTTCATTTTCAACCAATTGCTTCATGGCAACCAGATGCCAACCAGAGGGTACAGTGGAACTGGGCCGGTTTTGTGGTGTGCAAGCCCTCGGCTAGCTAGCAGGTCAGACATGTTAAGGTTCTTTTGACTGACCCCACTCAAATTTGAGTCTTCATCCTCAAAAGCTGGGTCAATCGGTTACCAATCCTGTGGAGCCGTCAGCCAAAAGGCCCCTACAGCAGTATATAGGGTAGATGAGCCACATTCGCGCCAGATTAGGGCCACGTCTCACACCACAAAAGTAGGTGACTATTTCTGTCTGAAGTGGACCAGATCCGTTTTGGAACATGTGGGCCACATGAGTTTTTATACTATGTACGTGGGCCAGTCGTGGGCTGGCGGTTAGTGAACCAGCCTTGCGACCGGAGGGTTGCCGGTTCGATTCCCTGAACCGACAGTAACGACTGAGGTGCCCTTGAGCAAGGCACCTGACCCCCCTCTGCTCTGGGCAAGTGTGCTCATTGCCCCCTAGTGTGTGTGTATTCACTAGTGTATGTGTGTGGGTGTTTCACTTCACGGATGGGTTAAATGCGGAATACAAATTCCTGTGTGAAAATCATAAATGACTCAAAAACTCTCTACTCAGAGAATGATTGGCCTCACCGATTTGATTTTTGCAGTTCGTCAGTAGGCAGCGCTGCCAGATGTAGACCCGATCTGTTTTGGGACAGGTGGGCCAAATGCATGTTGTAAATAGGTGGGCCACCTTTGGCTCACTGCAGATTGCCAGTGCTGACAGTGGGTCATCAGCGTCATATCTCGGTTCAACAAATCAGCGGTATTTGAGAAGTTTCAGTTTTAAGACTGAATGGGAGTCCCTACAAGAAGACGAAGTTGTGGGTGGAGCATGGATAGGCGAGTTGCTGCCGGGCTGCTGAAGGAGTTCTCGATTTGCTCTTTCCAGCTGTATAATCCCAGTTATCGAAAGAACACATATGATCAAACACATTCATATTTCACCCAAGAAGCTGATTTTCCTGTTTGAAAGAAAGCATGTACGAACGACGCGTCAAGTATTTGAACCTAGATGAACGTTATCCACCCCCCCACGCCCCGTCAAATCATCAAAATAGTCATTCAAACTAGTGTCTGAGTCTAGCTGGCCACTGAGCACTACTTTGGTACTTAAGCTACTGTACCTTGGCTGGATTTGAAAAAACAAAGGGAAGGGGCTTTTCAAGCAAACTGTATAGTACAAATCTCAGTTTCAGAAAGGCTTCATGTTTTAAGAGAAGAGTAAAGTCATTTACAATCTACACACAATGAGTCGCTGGATCTCGGTTTTTTTTTTTGTTGTGTTTTTTTTTTTTTTTATACACATCATACGGATTCGCAAAACGCGCTGCTGCTCCGGAGAGCGGAGGCGGTGTATGCGATGGCAGAGGCAGAGAGCAGGACTGCTGTACACGTCGAAGAAATATGGATACATGTTGAAACAATCATGATATGAGTTAATGTCTACATTAGTCATGGCTTGGCCTTAACGACACACAGGTACAAGGAGAATCCAGGACGAAGACGCAACAAAAGCTTCGTGAAAGATCAAAAATCGTCCCCAACACGGGCTGTGATTTGAACCAAATGGAATTCAGTGTTATGTTTCACAAAACAGGTCTAGGTAAAACCTCGAATGAAGAAGAAAATCAAAGTGCTTTAGATTAGTAAGTGAAAACGGTGCCGTTTCTTTTTTGATTTTTCTTTTTTTTTTTAACCGGGCGGGGGGGGGGGGGGGGGGGGCGTCCATAGAAGGCCTATCGATGTGGTTTTTGGAGTCTGTATCCTATGTTAAGGTCGTGAGGGTTTCGGGTTCGCCCTTGGTGAAGAGGTTCCAAGTTTTCAGAGGTTCGGTTCAAAAGTTCAGCACTTTTCTTCCCCCAACGTTAAAGTGCATCCCCCCCTCCTCAGTGAATTCATCTGACTGGGAAGATCCAGCCAAACGAATCCCAGCGTTCCAGGAAGAAAAGGACTCGGCGTAAAAGCGGGTTCGCTCCCATTGGCTGAGTTTAAGGGCACAGATCCACAGGAACCGATGAGCAGAACTTCACAAGTGCCACACCTTAGCATGTCAAGAGGCTTCAAGTCAAAGAGCACAGAGGAACGCGACAGAGCTCCTGTCTTCAGTCCTTCAAATCTAACATGGGCGAAAGGTTGTCCTTACGGTCTGGTGAAGTGGCAAACGAGGGTGCAGCAGCAGCAGCAGCAGCGATGCCATTCATGGAAATAAATAAATTAAACATTTTCGAGACTCTCCCAAAGTTCGTTGATCTTCATTGGACAGCTTCTTCAAGACAGGAGTAAGTGCCAGGATGGAGGGAACGCCATTTAAAATGCGCATCCCAACTAGATCTTCTTCATCTATTCTGGACCGGAAAGCAGCCAGAGTTCAGGAAACCAGCAAAGGAGTGAGGGAGAGACTGAGTGAGGGAGAGACTGAGTGAGGGAGAGACAGAGGAAGGGAAAAAGTGAAGACTCGGAAATCTGCTAAACTGCAAAACGTTCACTTTTGCTCAAAAGGAAAAGTCCTGATCCATCCGCACAGTGCCCCGTGACGCGGGGCGGCTCACAGAGATGGGAGGACGCAGGGAATGCCAATAGAGATATGGAGAATCAGCTGCGGGTGTGTTTGTGTGCGCATCTGAACGACCATCTACGCGGAGGTACAAACACTTCGTGAAGGTCGTCACACGAGTGGGCGTACTCTAAAAGTATGCTTACAACCATCTGCATGTAAGGCTAGGCGTACACTACACAGTTTTGGGCCTGGTTTCTGAACCTATTTTCACAATCGGGTGGAGCGAACGGGTAAACAAGTCGGCCTTTGGCCCCCCAAGCTAGCTCGGAGACCTTCCGTTAAGGGCTGTCACCATGGTGACGTAATCTAATGGTTACCTTCACAATCAAGTAACCGTTTAATTTTACTTCATATACATGAAAAGTCCAGACATGTGCACGTTGGTGAGATCCTGCTAGCGTGTTTCCTCTTTGTATCGGGCCTTAATGCCCTCACGTTCAAGTCTGTTTTACAGTAAGCCTTCAATTTCCTGTGTATCGCTCGAACTGCAAAGCTGTGGAGCCATAGTAAACGGAAAAAGGGGACATGTAGACACTTAACACGTGCAACGGAGATGAAGCAACCTCGGCTTGGTCCCAACCACATTTCCAACCGCACAGTGTGGCTCTGCTATGCTACTTGTGTGTGCATAATAATACAATCAAATCCGGTCTAGCTTAACTTTGTTTAGGTCACATGATAACGGCAAGATCTGGGGCTTGGAGGGCTTTTTCAAAGCCCAAATTTGTGGTACTGCTTTAAAGATGATTATGTATGTATATATATATAGGTCATACATGGGAGGTCATACAGGTATCGGCGGCTAATTATTATTAAAAACATCGGCATTACACAAATAGCTATACGGTATTAGAACAATACCTCAAAAGTAATATTTGCCGACACGTTTGTTTGACTCTGGAAGATCAGAATGTTTGGCCAATGACGGGCTACTGTGCTAAAATTTCGCTGTACTGCATTTGTAAGCCCACAGAAAGGAATTTTAAATGAATGAAAATTCTTTGCGGCAGTAACCCAGTCCGATATGTCGCCAGTCCCAGTGTCGCCATCTTGTAACTGTCTATGTATCAGTATCGGCAGATATGTGCATTAGAAATACTGGATATCGGCATTGGCCTATTTTGTATCCTGTTGCTGTGCACGCCCTCGCAACAAAAAGCGAAGCAAGTCTGTAAAAGACTCGAGGTGAGAAATGCTATCCATTTCGGACGAAAATGGATTATTAGTAATAATAAATATGTAGTGTACGCCCGGCTTAGGGGTGTGCGTCAACAGCACGCTACTGTTTCGAGAGTGTGCAAAACCGTTCCCATTCACTAACGCGATACAGTGTTGAAGCACTGCATCCAATTGCCACATGCAACACTGACCTAAATATACGTACTGCGTTTTCAAGTGTCTGTACAAAGACTGCAGCGTGTGCATGCGCGAGGGAAATGACTAATAAGTACATCTGCAAACACATAGGCAATAGGCAAGTTAAAAAAAAGTAAACGATTATAAGGGGCGTGTGCATGTCTACGCGCTCCCTGTCTCACAGTGTCTGTGGTTCTGGTGGGACAGTGTGGGGGCTTTGGGGGGGCGAGTTAGGGGGAGACTGCAGCAGGGGGCTGAAGTGCGTAGGCGGGGGGACGCACGATGGGGCGGCGGTCGGTGACGGGGGCAGAGCGGAGGGCACCAGCGGCCCGGGAGTCCCGAAGGGTCCTGTGGGGGACTCGGCAGGGGCCTGGTTGTAGAAGAAGAATGCGCACTGGTGGATGAAGGTCTCGATGATTGTCTGGTAGGTGCGTGTGGCCGTCAGGGCGTCCATGGTGGTGAAGTCGGGCCGCATCAGTGTGGGCCAAAAACAGATGGACAGGTTCTCGCTGGTCATGAGGTTCACCCTGTTCCACTGGCTGACCCTAAGAGAAAACCAGGAAGAGCAATGTGTCAGTTTACTACCAATAAGAAAGCTCTAGTTTCGGGAACAATTGAGCTGGACTGTTTCTGCATGATTCAGAATATTAAAAAACAAACTTAGAATATGCAAATGTAACTGGAGGATCTATTAATGCTACCCAGACCATTGCTACTAACACCCAATGCAGTGGGTTACGATGCCATGGCATGGTCCTATGGAAATCTAGGAATGAAAGCTTTGGTGCGGAACAAGAACTGGTAGGGACCGCGATCGCTGAGGACAGCAAAGAACCTTACTTGTTCAAGTGGCTCATGACGTGTTTGAAGACCTCATAGTTCTCACGGGGAAACCTTCTCAGCACGTCCTTCATGGTCTGCAGCCTCTGCTCTCGATCGTTTATCTCTGTACATGTGCAAACACAAGAACACATTAATAATAATAATAATTCTTTTTATTGACACCCATCAATATTCTTTCACTACTACACCAAACCTGGCGTCATACAACAATTGTGCGATAAACAAATCCACGTATTATTTAAAGAGCCTTAAAAACACAGTCATAATATTCAGCTTCCTAGCAGCAACGTCTGCAGGTTTCCTTCCAACCCATTTCAAACTGCCAGCCCTTAATTATCTACCCCAAAGCACCTGTAGTTTTCCAAACCCCTCAAGATGCTTTCGATTTTCCTCGTCTTTAAACCATAAAATACCATGCGTACATTCAGCTGTAGCACCTGACATGGCAGCGCAGTTTTGCGCTTGCTCCGCTGTAACACACCTGATTGAACTAAGGAGCTATCTTTAGCCAACCTTTCATGAGCTACATCAGTCAAGTTAAAACGAGGACAACAATAGCTTACAGCAGCCCTGGATACGGGTTTTAAATCTGTAGGAAATCATCAGGAGGTCTTCCAGACACCTATTAAGACTCTAAACTACCATGTCAGAGCAAATCCCTCTATGGGTAAGTGCAACAAATATCAAATTCCTAACACTGAACGCAAAGTAGAAGCTCCCAGTGCGCGTATTGAAAATCACCTCATGGCAAGTAGCGAACGGTTGCTTTTACTGGCTGGGTCACCGGCTTCTACAATCCGCAGGTAACTGCACCGGATTCAGCCGTAACAGCAGCTGGAATCAATACTAATGAATCTTTAACATACCAACCGCTATCCTGCCAACATGCATGGAACCTGGCTGATCAATGAATAATAAAATCAGGTGCTTTTTCTTTTGTTACTCTGCCCACAAATAACGAAGGCTTTTCATTTATTGTTACCTGAATGATTTATTTCTTATGTGCAATACATGGCAAGAATAATGGGTGGAGTTTCGAACTGTGGTGCTTAAAAAATATATATATGAAAGAAAGCATCTTACTGAAAGCCTCCACCAGCTCTACTTGTGCACCGTATGGGACTAGTGGCTCAGGCAGCTCGGAGAAAAAGCTCTTCAGAGCTCCTGCCACCGTGTTTATTGAGAAGTCCTTCTCCACCAGGTCCAGACCATGATCTATGAGAAAGAGAAGGCAACACCGTTAGAGAAAGAGACTGGGGGGGGCGGGGGTTACAGAGTAAACCCAACTCTAATGAGACCTAACTCTTAATGTATTGATTTGAAGGGATGCTGTGGCTCTGTGTACTCACCCTGCTCAAACTGTCTCTGCATGCTTTCCATCTCCGCCTTGTTTCCACTAACTCTGTAAATACCCTCTGTAGTCAAACCTGACCGAGAGAGACAGAGAGAGTAAGAACATGTCCAAAGGGGGTTTTTTGTCACTTGGAACAGAAATGAAGGTCGGTATGTTTCTTCAATACGTCGTCACATCACAACTGATCAAACTTATTAAACTGCTGAGGGCTAATGCTTTCGTCAACCTGAGGTCTGTACAGAAGTGCGGTTGTTCTATACGCGAGATCAGCACTTTTGCATAGTGTCAGCACTTTCGCATAGTGTCAGACACTACAAAGTCTGGTCACCAGTGGCGTGAGGGAAAAAAAGAGGAAGCTACCGCACCATTTAGGACCGAATGATAAGGAACACTAGCCGGGACACACTGTGCCCTCCTGCCGAAGCGATTCACGCTGAAAGCCAAACCATTCCAATGAGAGCTTCAGCCAAAAATAGAAGACGCCAGCAAATATCACAGGGGTTTGCTTCTCCTCCCCAAAGGTCCCCTTCGGGAAAACGTTGAGGTTTTATGTAGCCTTCCTCTCTTTTATCTCCTTGAATAAAACAGGCAGCATATTTTTATGTCTGTGCCTTTAAGACTGATATATATATGTATATTAGTTCTGTTCTGATTGGTTGTCCTGTATTGTGCCCGATTCTAAAAGCAGTTCAGACTGAAACTCTACTTATTCAAACTCTACAGTGTGAATGGATGGGGCTAAACGCTGGTCGGCTAAACAGGCAAATATATGTCAAATAGTTGAGGTCCATAACTTGGCTTAAACAATTAACTCAAAACAAGCTGTAATTTAATGGTACATGGACTGTACGGACTAGAGAATGAACAGTATATTTGGAAACGATCAATGTTTTTTAGAACACGGACCACTGAAATCCAGAACCAGACACAGTGAGCAGTAAGGTAGCCCACTAAAAGTTCAAAAACCCAGTTTAAACTGAAACGTTCCACGTGATCTGAAATGTGATATATTTGTGTTTTGACCTGCTGCCTGAAGATTATCAGGGGAGCAAACAACAACAAACATCAATGATAAAAGAAACTGGGTACAGAGAAAAGGCGTCTTGTCTGGCTTTTAGCAGAACAAGTTGAAACCCAATAAGATACAGGCTCATCATTTGATACAGGCTCGTCAGTTCTCGGTACTCGCTGCTCTGATGTTCTGCTTCATCAAAAACAGGTGATTTAACTCCCCAGCTAATTATAAAAACCTTAATTTTATTTGACTAACAGTGATCAAAACTAAATGCTGATACTGATCCAAATAAAACGATTTTCGAAGGCTCTTATTTGATATGTTCGGGTATGTTCACGCAAGTCGAATCTCTTGCATGGAAGGCAGGAAAACAGTCACCTCAAGGGAAGAAAATGGAAGACTGGAAAAGGCAATATTACCTGTGGCCTCAATGAAGCGGATACATTTGTCGATGAACAGTGGTATAGGTCTGTCGGGAGACACAACGTTAACCAAAGGCACCCCAAAGTAAGTACTCTCCAGAGGCTTAGAGATTGAGTGTCGAGGCTTTGGTCTGGTTTTCTGTCCAAGAAAAGGAAAACATAAGTAAAGACATTAGCAGAACTCAATGCCAAAGATTAAGACATGGTGATGTGGTTGAGGCATTCTGGAGCAGGGTACTCACTTTGCCTGGTCGACGAAGGCTCCTCAAAATGTTTCTTTTCTTGGGGTCTTCCCCTTCCTCAATAAGGGATTCCCCCTTCAGCACCGTCACTTCATCCTCCTTCGTCTTTGGAAGGACACCAAGTTCATCATCACTGCCGATGGAAAAACTGGTGCGGAAGTTACTGAACTTGCCGAGACGCTTGGAGCGATCCCGGTACAGCCGTGGCTTCACTCCTGCTGTAGAGAACTTGCGTCGGCGCTCCAAAGAGCTGCCGTCGCCTTCGCTGTCCGAGCCATTGCCTCCTCCGTTGGAATGCATCCGGTTGGAATTCCGGATGGTGATGATCTTACCCTGTGTGCTGTCATGTGGCACCGAGTAGATGCTTTCTTCGTGGCTGGGTCGAGGCTTTGAAACTGCATCCATGGGCTCAGCATAATCTGAAGGATCATAGATTCCGTCCCCACCAGGAGGCCAGGTCACGTTGGAGGTAAGGGATCGCCGATGGCTGACCGGGTCTGTGTAGGGATTGAAGTTGTGCTTTCTGAGGTCGAAAGTGACACTGGGTCTGGGCCTCACCTGTAGAGGGACTTTGTTGTTCAGCTTGTTCTCAAAGGTGGTAAGTTCGGAGATAACGGAGAACGTGTCGCTTGAATCAAGGTCAGGCAGTCTGAATCCACTATGAGAGGTGAGGGTCCCATCGTGGTAAGGCGGAGAGGCTTCCATGTCCTCCTCAGAATCTAACAGCATTGTGACAGGGCTAGGGGAACCACACTGGGGTGAATACACATTCTCGTTCATGCTACAGGCTTCTGCAACATTATCGTACATGTGAGTGGCCTCGACGAGGGTCTTTTTTTCCAACACCTCCATGAAGAAGGACTGGAGAAGGTCTATTCTGTGTAGTCCTCCAACGACCCCACCTGGTCCACAGATCACGCTGGCAAAACGACCCTCAATTTCACGGGCCAGATCCTCACCCTGGGTCAGCAGCTCTCGCGCAAAGTCAGAGTCTGTGAGCTCTGCCTGGGTTTCTCCCACAGCTATCAGTTGGACTGGAATGATGTCCGAAACCTCACAAAGGAAGGCACACAAGGTTTCAAACGAGGCCTTGCGACGAGCAGAGTAAACGGCGACGTACCCATGAACCAGCCGAGTCTTACGCACGGTAAAAGAGGCGTGATATGACAGTAAGGACAGCTCTACCGTCTGCCTATGGCCACTGACTGTCTGCTCCAGAAGCACTGAAGTACCGCTGGAAAGGGGAGAGGTTGGCCTGCAATGCTGAGGCAGCAAGAAGGGCGCAAGAAGTTGGTCTACATCGTAGGAGTCTCCACACATCAGGCACATGACGATACGCAAGTCTGCCTCCGGACTCTGGTCCTGTTGCAAGTCCCGGATGCTCGGAGGCAGAGGCGGTGGGGGTGGGGAACCGCTGCGGAATACAGCGTTCCTCCTCGACTCCAGAAGGCTTTTCAAGACCTGGTTTATCTGCCTTTCGTTAACGTTACGTCCATAGCCCGAGCCAGGGGATGCGGGTTCCAAAAAGTTACACTGTAGTTTTATGGCTACCTGCTGACCCTGAGAGATTAGGGTTTGGGCTGTCTCGCCACCAATGTCACTCAATGCTCCCACACCTCTTTTAGTGACTAGCAAAAGGGAGAGAGGAAGTTGTGCTATATGGTTTTCCCTCCTGCCAAGCGTAGACTCACGCAACTTCTCGATACTTTCCGCAACGTACGACAAAGATTCCTTTGAGTTGTACAAACACAGACATCCGTGAGGTGTAAATGTGGCTGTGTGGAAGGAGTTGACAGGAAGCCTTACGTTGCCCTCAATGGGCCTGAGTATTAGCTCATACAGTTTACCTTCAAGCACATAGCGGTCATCGTTGGTACACAAAGCTCGAATCTCGTTAGCCAGCTCTCTCGCTAAGCCATCTTTTCCCAAGATGACCAGGTTGATCCTATCTGCTTTGCTGTCGTTCATGTGAGACTTTCCAAAGGAAGGGTAACGTGTGGGGAAGCATAAAGCTAAAGTTTGCTCAATCTTGTTGTCGACACAGTGTGGGCAGCTAGGGCAGGTATCCTTGGTTGGGTGATACACAAAATGGATGTGCTTCAATACTAAAGCATCCCTCTCTGCCTGCAGTTTCTGCAAAGCCTTGAAGCGCTGTTCCTCCCCAAGCACTTCCTGAATGGCTCCCATCTTTTCCTTGCTAGGCTTGGCGTCCACTTCGAGCTCATAGAAAAGCTCGGAATACTCCAGCAGAAGTTCCTGGAAATCCTCCTTTGCTCTGTCAATAATCACCTTCTGATGTCTGTTGTAGATGTCCAAGTACTCCGGTTCTTCCAGCCACTGGTAAAAGTCCTCGTTCATTATGAAGCTGCGTGCCTCTTCCCACGGCTTCCCGGGGGTGACGAAGGGCGAAGATGCCAGTTTCATCTTGAACTCGTGTCGCATCTCGGCCCGCCTGCTCTCGTTTCGCAGATGTTCGAGATGTGCGTCAAAGATGATCTCGGCTGCAGTCGTATCCAGCACGTCAAAAGGTATGCGCTCATCTTCCATATTGTCCAGATGCGGGGTGTCCTCCCATGGGGCGTCCTCCAGCACCACAAACCAATGGTCAAAGTCCTTTTTGGACTCCAGCACCTTCTGTACCCCAGACCAGCTCAAGTGCTCAATTTCATCGAGTTCAGATACTAAGGAACTCAAGGCCAAGGGAAGAGTACTTAAATAGCCCTTACGACGTCTCTCGATGTGCTCCTGTTTGAGTCGATGGATATGCTGCTGGAACAGCTTTTTTGCCTTGGCTGTGCCTTCTAAAAAGACGTACTCTTTGTATTCTTGTGCTGTCTGCATGCGTCGGCTGACGTTGGGCCATGTCTCGTTGTGATTCTTCACTATGTGGTTCACCAGCCATTCGTAGCGGTCCTTTGCGGTGGCGATCAACTGACTCTGATGCTTCAGTGCCTCAAAATAAGGTATTATCTTAGGCTTGCCCCTCCCCTTATCGATGAGCTGAATCAGGGTCAGGAAAGCCAAGTCCACGTTGACGTTAGACCGAGCCGATGTCTCGACAACCTGCAGGTTCTTCTTAGTGATGGCGAATGTGTGAGAGTCCTTAATGTATCGCTCGACGCCTTCATCACACTTGGTCAGCACCAGCACCACAGGCTTTTTCGTCTTGCCTAGGTGATTGTAGAGGTTGGTGACAAACTTCATTTGGTCATCAAAGTTGCGGTTCATCCCTCGACTTACATCGACGCACAGAAGGAAGCCGTCCACTTGCAGCTTCCCCTCAGGCATTTGTTTCTGCTCAAAGTCCTGCTCCAGCCCCAGCTGGTCAGTGCAGAAATACATGAGCTTTTCTGCAGATGCCAGTTTTGTGGAGGCAGCTCTTTTGATATAAGGCTGTAACGCTGTGCTACGATGCGGCTGAAACGTCTGGTCGTCGATAAACTCGGTCTGCTCAACAACGTGCATCCTACAGTCTGCGCCATCTTCCAAAGCTCGCTCCACCTCACCCCAGAACAAGAAATGGTCATTGTTGACAACTCGGCCTCCAAAATCACTGGTACTCAACACTGACGTGTGGTCAAGGTGAAAGTCATCTGCGCTAGGGCGGACGAAACGATTACAAAGGCAAGATTTGCCGACTCCGCATTGGCCTTTTTCTTTCTCGGTGCCCGAAAGGCCGACAACAACCAAGTTGTAGGTGGGCGCTCGTGAATCTTGCTTTTTAGCCATCATCGTATGCAGGCACTCATCTTGCCATGCCACAAAAGTCGACACAGGCTGACTCTCTGAAACGTGTCCATAAAGCGGTACGCGAGGATCCCTTTTGTTTGGTCACATTTGTCCCAGGTTTATTCCTGCTTCCAATGTTCATTCGCTCCTTCACATCAGTATGACTATGGTGGCATGTTTCTTGCCCATATTACTGAGGAACTGGGGGACAAATCGCCAATGGTGATGACTGGGAACGACAAGCTTGACGGTGAATATCAAACGTGTGGCGGGGATGTCTTTTAGCAATGAGCATCCTGAAAAACACAAGGAAGAAGAAAGAGACATAATTATGTACAATTAATAGAAACCTTATAATCGTTTAATAATATATGCTTCCATATAACAGAGGTGGATCATTTTCTGAGCATACCGTGAACACCATCAACACATTATGTGAAACACAGTCAAACTAATTGTAATAATAGTTTAGTAATAATAATCAGTATTTAGTTAATAATACCTAATAGTAATAATAATAGTTTAGTTAATAATAGTCAGTATTTTAAACACGGCACTGTTCTGGCCCAAATCTGGCCCACAGTCCCCATTTTCAAACTGGCCCACTTGCCAGATGGGTTGACGGCACTTGGGTGGACCACTCACATTAGGGCCACGCCCCAGCCAAAAGTAGGCAACTCTGCCGTATCTGTGCCAGAAGTGGACCGGATCTGTTTTGGGACAGGTGGGCCAAATGCATGTTGTAAATAAGTGGGCCACCTTTGGGTCACAGCAGACTGGCAGTGCCAGAATCGGCCCATGCCCCCTTGCAATCTGGGATTTAGCCTGTTTAATTTATGCAATGGTGAAAAAGTGGCAAAATTAAAAACCTAAAAAAAACCTGTTCGGAAACACATTCAGAAGAACACCACTCCATCAAAAATACAAGGCAGGGTGAACATAAAACAACAACATCTTTATCTGATAGCATAACCAGGGGCATATGTGAGGAGAGGCATGTTTGCACACGGAAGCAATCATATCAAGCACTTAGTGCTTCGGTAACGAATGATGACACTGATGGATGTGCAGATCCAATATCACTCCAATCAATAGCATGACGTAATATAATCAGACACTCAAAGCTTTCTTGCTCACTTAAGATGTTTATGCAAGCACTAACTACATGCGATGCTTGGAAAAAACAACGTTTGCGAGATTTGCCAAAATCATGCAGGCCACACCAGGAACCAGCTAGCCAAAGAAAGTGATGCGTGTACAGTGTACATCAATATCATGTTCCTTCATCAGCCAGTTCATGCCCAGTAAGCTACTTTCCATAGGCTTAATTCCAAAAATAACACCACATGCTTCACAAAACCATAACAAAAAAAGAACAGCACCCTCATGAATCATTCTGGTTACGCTGACACTTCACTATCTGTTAGGAAGAACTTCCCACAATTGGTCCTGTTTAGACGCCTGGATGTGAGTCAACACAGAAAACCACCTCAGGGCAGAACCAACTGTATACCAATATACGACTGAACTGTTTCACTGCTTCACTCACACACACACACACACAGAAATACAATGAATGAGTTAAAACTGTCCTACAACTCCATGTTCATATCCTATCTGAAGTAGTGCCCAAATCCTACCATGACCACGGGTACTACGGATTGCATGTCAACCCTTGTAAACTTCTAGAACGTTATTGCATAGCCAACTCACCATCTGCATGCCATGACTGACCGAATGCCCGTAAATTAGTTAAATGACCGGCGTAATTAATATTATGATGTCATCTTTTGTTAAGTTTATTATTTTTTTACTATTATGAAGTATAATGGCAATTCTGCAAACACTTTTTTAGATTTAGGATATGGCTAACCCCCAAAATTTTGGTGTGGTGCATGCACACAGGAAGATTACACTGCAGATTAGGGCTAAAAAATCAGTTGTTTTTATACCTCAATCAATCAATCAACCAATCAATCAATCAGTTTAACACTAGTTTTCAAACTGCAAAAGCTGCAATGTTATTAACTAGAGGCCAACATTATTAAAAACACTGTCTGAAGTTTTACATGGGGAAATTTGACCTAATAACACAGAGCTTGCGAACTGACTGTAGATAAACTGGACCAAACCTCCACGTTTGATGATATCACATTCGTACCTTACTGGCAAACTACATTCAGGGGTCTAACCTTAAGCCAGAAAAAGATGGACATCCTGGTTTGATTGGCTAAACACAAACCGGAACCTAAATTTATAGCAAATATAGGCTATTTATAATCGCAGTCACAATACGACTCTGCAAAATCGCAACTGGATATTTCACTCAAATCGTCCGGCTCCTGGAGATCCATCTTCCTGGAGAGTTCTGTTTCCATCTTTGCAAAACCCTGAAGGGCTAGGTCAGGTGTGAAAGATGGAGACTTGAGTTCTGCAGGAAAGCAGATCTCCAGGATCAGTGCCGGGGACTATTGATCTACTGCATTCTGACAGAAACAGCATGGTGAAGGCAATCCAACATTTGTCATGGAACTACATTGGTGAAACAACAGATGGGGGGGTGTGCAGGTTGTTTTTCCCCACGACAGCGACGATATGCAGCTTGTGTTTGGTTTGTATTTTGGGTTTGGTCGACATTTCATTTTTCACTTGGCCCACGCTGGATGCTGTAGCAACACAACTGCACAGTTGATCCCTATTAACGTGCTTAAATGTCACTATTTGTCACAATCTGTCCAACTAAATGTGTTTAAAATGTTCAGAAAGTACTGACAAAACTATAATCACCTCAGTTTAAAGTATTTAATTGACATTAAACAAACCACAAAATTGGCAGTTGCATAAACGTTACACTGTTAGCATAGCCAATATCTTATGTAAACACAGGAAAACCATATCACATCTACAGTCACATTAAAGGTGGCGCCCTGCCACCATGAGAGGTTCACAGGTTTCGAACATGAGAGAACGTTAATTCAGTTTTAATTTTTAATTCAGTTTAATATCATTAACCCCCATCGACAAACCAATACTGACTATCAAAAGGTCCTAATTGGTTTATTTAATGCTGTACGGATAACAACATTTATCCAACAATTAAACTAGTATCTGTAGTTTTAATAGGAGCCGAAGGTTGCCGAAAGTTTTCCTGTTCCACCTTAAATCGTGCCACAGTGACATTCTGCGACCAAGGCATTACAATAACTGCGGCACCATTTAAGGTGGAACAGGAAAATTCAAATAAGAACATCAAAATAATGTTTTACACTAAATTCAAAAAGTCATTCGTACCTTATTCATACCAGTCATCAGCTAAACCGATTAGCTTGCCCATTATCCCTGTTTGATACAGCTCCACAGCTAAACGAATGCCTGAGGATGCTCAGCTCTTTCACCCACGTCATTCATCGTCTAGAACTGCAGTCAAACAAATTCGCCATTTCTTTCTGTTAAACATTGCGCGTGTTTACATGCGTCGGAAAATCAGATTTTGTCAGTAATCCATTCAACATGTTCACATGCACTCGAGTAATCAGATAACTCTGGGTCTACACGAGTCAGGCGGGAATTGGATTTCTGCTTTCCAACCAGCCAAATAGCTCACAGAGGAAGATGTGACGTGAGCGTAAAAGTAAACTTCATACTGATGCCTTTTTTTTTTAAACATCAAATCCCTTTGGTGGAAAATATGAGCATACGCCATTTAGAAGATGAGGAATACTTGCATATTTAATTTTGCCGAGCATGTCGTTGGTTTTAGTGTTGCTCTATAAGTTTTATTACCATCTCGCGGTTACTGTATTAAACATTTTTTGTTTATTTCTGATACCGTGGTCTGTTTTTTGGCGTATGAGGAAACTGAACTGAGAAATTAGAAAGAAATCAGAGTCAGTGTATACATGTCCAGCGAGACCCACTTACACAGCAAAATCCAGATCTCTTTATCAGACTTCTTAAATGGATGTCTGAGCCCTAATCTGATCTCAGAAATCGTACAGTTGGAGTCTCAAGGGTTAACGAAAACAAAGCTTCTGATTTCTGAACGCTAAATAATGACACAAATAGGAAATAGGAACATAATAACGGATACTCCAGTAGTCAAAGTATTCGGGTCAGGCCTAATGATTACTGGTCCAAATCTCGGGCTCAAGTGTTGTGTACACTATGCGTATATGCCAGTAAATATGTTGGAACTTATCACTTATTATACTGATCACCACCACGCACGTCATGAAGTCGCCTATTTTCAAGCAAATATTTGTGTTTGTTTGTACAGCCATTTTTCATGTTACTTAAGTCAATATTGAAAAATATTACCTCTCATATTCCTTGATATATAGATACTACCTGTATAGAGACGCCATCTCCATATCTCCATATAATAACTGTATTAAAAACAGATTATTAATACGCTGGGTTTCTTTACCATGAAAGAGTAAATACCTTGCCTGCATGCTTAAACCGCTGAGATGTACACAAAGTCATTCCGAGCGGTTTGGAGTAAGTGTTATCGGCCCCATCGATCATCAGAGACGATGAGACAGCATTTTACAGATCGGAATCGCCATATGAAGTTGCTTCCTTGTCTATGAAAGCCTCTGTTGTTATGCATGTACGGATGTACCGTTTCATAAATACGGCATCATGTTTCTGGTCGTTTTCTTTCATTTCCCCTTGACTAAACTAGCTCTCTACTCTTCCGTTTCCATTGCATCTGATCCACTCAGCACTACTACTGCGAGTTATCACATCAAATCTGATTTTGGTTGAACAAAACAATGAAATAACCACATAGTCATTCATACTTCCCTCACTGGTGTTGCTTTTACACATTTACAAGGCATCTGCTGGCCAAATATCAGTTAGCGCTGTCCCTGATTAGTAATACTCGTTATCGACCCTGGCAAAAACATCAGTTGAACCCTAGTTTGGAGTGAAATGGTTCATTGACCCGAGATTTCTTCGCAGTGGTGGTGAAGGGGACCAAGGGTCACACAAACATAGCCATCTGATTTACTATCCGTCACTACCAGTGAACCTACGCATGTCTTCTGAGTTTTATATGATCGCTGTCCAAAGAAAAACATGCATCTCCATTTGTTGTCGATTTTTGCTTTTCTGCACAGCAGCTGCTGTTTACACTGGGTGAAAATCTCATGACGAATGGACCAAAACAAATGGCCCAAAACCGCTTGGAAAGACGTGTGGCTCCATCGACTTCCATTACAATTAAATGAGGTTTTTTGGGCTCTCCTGTAAAGTTGCCATTTTGGAGACACTTGTTTTTCTTTGGACAGCGACGATATGTAATGCCGATGACGTCAAAATAGCAATAAACCTGAAAAAGTCAGTTTTCGTCTGGGATTCTTTTGGCTTACAGCACCCCGAATGCATCCCTCTATCATGAATAACTAGGAAGTGAATAACAACGTCTCGTGCACCAAGCAGTGTATTTATAAGCATTTCATACAATAACTTATCGATGTAATAACTTTTTTTTTTGAGGCATTAGACTCAAAACGGCCGACGTCTGGTTCCCATCGCCACCACTGTGAGCAGTTTTAAGGAAATCGGCACCAAAATTATGATGGGTGGGCAGAAAAAAAAAGAAATTTGAAAAATGGGTGGCCTTCCCCTTCTACTGCTGCACACCAAGCCTTGCTGAAGGACTCTGTTTACATCCCAGCCATTGCAATTCATAGAGAACTTGAGAACAGGGTGGAACTGCCCGTCTACTACCTCACATACAGCCCCTCTGAATGACTTTGTTTACTTCCCACTCATTGAATTTCCATAGGAATTCTGATAGATGGTTGGAACTTCCCTTTCAGCCACTCGGAATGGGTCTGTTTACATCCCAGTCATTGAATCACCCAGAAATCTTCTTGACAGATGGGTGGAGTTCCCCTCTCTGGATGGCTCTGCTCAGATCCCAAGGACTGAATTGCTAGGCAATTTTGGGCTATTCGGTGGAGTTCCCCTTCAGCACCCGAAAAAGCAGGTTAAATAAAGGAAAACGGGACTGAAATAAATGCAACGTCGCCGGGAGAGGCGAATTTGAGCTGCTTACGGAAACAAAAGCACACAGAAAGTCCGTTTGTCTGTACGAAACGTGGAGGAAAGTGAACGCTAAATTGCAGTTTGTGCAGCCCAGTAATGACAGGGCTCTCGGGCAGCCGTTTGTCATAGGCTAGCGCGTGCGATGCGAACAATAACGTTAGCCGCTTAGCATACAGTCTTAGCCGCACAAAAAGGCGGAAAAACCGGGATAAACCGGGTGAAACTGCGTTTAACGTGCCTGACGGAAAGAGGGCGGGAGTGATAAAGTGTCCGGCATCAGCCAGCCTTCCTCAAGACAAGCCGGCTCACTAGCCAGGCTTCACTTTCAGTGTTCGTCGCTAGCTTAGCTAACATGACTGCCATTTAAGCAAACACGCCTTTCTTCGGTTAGCATCCCGGTCGGAATTCTCCGGTCCACCTTAAACGGCGCAGCAGTCCCATTCTGGCGCCCCAAGCGCCCGAATGGAACTGCTGCGCCATTTAAGGTGGACCGGAGAATTCCGACTGATAAGCTAGCTTTAGCTTATTAGCTGCCCTTTTTCTCATTATATAGCCTGTTTATTGTTTATCACAGGGGTTGATAAAGCTAAAAGCTAACGGATAAATACCATTACTGCGTTTGTCCGTCCGTCCTTCCTTCCCTTCTTCTCCCTCTCCTTTCCCTTTTCCAATCCCTCCTCCTCCTTCTCCTCC
>CM067477.1:38090753-38112665 GCA_034552555.1 Semaprochilodus insignis
GTTAGTGTGCTGTAAGTAGTGTGTTGGTGTACAGTAACTCAGTAAGTGTAATGCGTTAGTGTGCTGTAAGTAGTGTGTTGGTGTACAGTAACTCAGTGAGTGTAATGCGTTAGTGTGCTGTAATGCTCCGCTTTTCCTGTATCCATTTTAAGAAGTGCGGCACGTTGGTGTAGACGCCTGGTTTGTTTGGCCTTCCACAATTGACTCCCCAACTGACTATTCCGGTCAGATACCAGAGATCATCCTGACCCTCACACACCAAGGGACCACCACTGTCCCCCTGCAGAGAAAGAGAGATTTAGAAAAAGAAGATTTGTGATTTTAAGACATTAGTGAACAGGCGTTTATCGTTAGGTTAGATTTAGCCAGTGGAACCCTGAGCATGCATCTCACATGGCTTTATATCATGCTTCAATTCAGGAAAGGGTTAACTTAGCAAAATCATGAGAATCATATTTAAGAGTTAACACTTTCTTGACTTGTGAAGACTTAAAAAGAAACGAAAGTAGTATAAGTATACGTATTATACTTCCTTGGACTTGTAATTGAGGTACTGAAAGTGTGCTTAGTATGCTAAATATAATCATTAGTGCTATTAAGTATATATTTAAATAGAACTAATTGTACTTAACTGACATCTCTTAGATTAATTTAGGGATACTTAAGTGCATATTGAAGCACATTTCTAGTACATTAAAATATACATATATATATGTGTGTGTGTATATATATATATATATATACATTGTATAGTTTTGTTAAGTACTACTGAGGTCAAATGTACTTGTAATCTATATATTTTGCTCTTGTATTTAGCACACAAAACGATAATGTGCTTGAAATGTACTTGCTGGTATTAAAATACATTTCTAGTACATTTAAAATATACTTCATTTTTACCTGGGTACAAACCCATAAAGCACAAGTTTAGGGTTTAAACAATGAAGTGTGTGTGTGTGTGTGTTACACTTACACTGCAAGCATCTCCACCTCCTTTTAGATGTCCTGCACACAGCATGCTCTGAAGGATCATGCCATCATGGACATTTTGAGAGTTACAATCAGTTTGCCCTATAATGTCCACAGACACCTCACTCAAGTCACTGGAGCGTCTTGCATGATCTATGACACACGCAGAAGACGACCGGCAAAGATTAATAGACACGAAACCTTTGTAATGAAACTGCTTTGTAATTTACAACTCTGTACGTCAACATGAACTAAGTCATGAACTGAATTCATCTTGTGATGTCCCATGATTAAACTTGCTGCAGTTGACTTTATTTGGACCATATAATACTCCACATGCAGTAGAGGTTCTTAAATGGTGCCTGACTTGCACATAAAGATCCAGGTTCTTCATATGGCTCTTTAAAAGACCGTTCACTGTAAGGGTCGCTAAGGCAGCGGTTATTCTAGGACTCAAAGATGGTGCAGATTTTTCCTCCAACACATAAAAAATGTGGGCCATCTGGGGGTCCCTGAGAACCGGTTTCAGAGCAAGTGCTTACACCTTTTTAAGAGTGTAAGATACTAAACAATACGTGCTGATATTAAAACAAGTCTGCAATTTTTGGGGTTACATGGATTAAATACATAGAAAGCTTTTGGCAGCACACACGTCTAGACTTACTGGTTTCCCCAAATCCTGCTATCCAGCATGTTGTACCAGGTAGAAAGACATGGCCAGGAAGTGGGAGACACACGGTGTTGATTTTGTCTGTAATGCATAGCAAGAAGGAGTGTGAGAATAGCCACAACATTTAAGGTATTTAGGTAGATGTTTATAGAAAATAATATATGGACAGAATGTAAAATAAATATGTGGACAGAATGTAAGTCTAAGGAAAGAGTGGACCGACCAGAGAATTGAACAGGCTGGATAAGCGTCAACAAGGCAATGTCGTTTCTGAAGACTGTGCTGTCCTTATCGTAATCCTTGTGTAAGATGATCTCTATTATTTGTATGGCTTCGAGAGTTTCATTCAGGCTGACCACGCCCACGTAGGCCTGCCAGTAATCTTCATTTGGGCCCGTACTGCGAGAGAATCAAGTGAGGTATATTGTGGATATGAAGCATTTCCAAGTTACTTTTACTTCCTTTCATTTCATTGACAGTCTGATCAACTTCATAACAAGTTCATCATACAGTTCTAATGCTTAAATTGAAACTCAGATTCTCTAGCTTCTATGTACTAGACAAGGAAAAACATGCTACTGTTTAGGTAGATAGATAGATAGATAGATAGATAGATAGATAGATAGATAGATAAATAGATAGATAGATAAATAGATAGATAGATAGATAGATAGATAGATACTTTATTGATCCCGAAGGAAATTTAGCAGCCAGTAGCAGTTTCACAAAAACAGCACAATAAAACAGTAAAATAAATACAAAACAAAAAACAGGGTTGTGCAGTAATATAATAATAAATAAATGTAATAAATTAATAAATATAGTAATATAGTAATAAATAAATGTGCATGAATGTGCAAGGGGCGCAGTTATCAGCAGATAATGACTGAATTAACATGATAAACATGTCCGTATATTGGTATTTAAGTAAAGTAAAGTGGAGTGTCCAGGAGTTTAGATGTACAGTATATACAGTAAAGTGTCCAGAGTGTCCAGGAGTTAAGATGTACAGTATATACAGTTAAGTGTAATAGTGCACTAATAATACACTTTTTAAATTGAATTTTAATGAAATTATGTTATAAGACCTTTTATAAATCTTATGAGGTTTTGCACAGGATAAGAGAGATCAGATACTGATATGTATTTCATTCAATTGCTATACATACTCGTCAAAGCAATGGGCTGCTGTTAGCACATGACGATCACTCACAAGAGAGCCCCCACAGCCAGAGCTGCCATTTTCCAGTCTGGCAAACCAAGGCCATTGTACATGCTGAGGTCGTTTGCCATTCATTATCCTTTTCTTTCCATCTAATGAACAAAAACAATAGAGCTGCTAACATCAGGTTCCAATTTTAAAATGGTCATTTTATTCCTGGAGGTTATTGGAAATGCACAATGACGATAGCTGACAAGATATTATTCAGGTGGTGGTCCATTCTCTGCACAGAGCAACACTGACATGGTAATGTGTGTAGCTGGTACAGGTGTATAAGGCGCAGTAGTGTGTTTTTTCACAAGTCAATGGAATTTCTAGGTCGAAAATAGACCACCACCCAAAAATAGCCAGGCAAGAGCAACTCTGTAGTCAGAAACTGATGAAGACTCCAGATTGGTGATTAGTGGAGTTTCAATACTTCAACAGAGTCATCCAAAAGCACAATTAGTATTTATTGCATATGCTGAAGTTTGTAAAAGTGACCTCACAAATGGCCACCAAAAATCCATAAATGAACATGAAATCCATGCATATGCAAGACCCTGTACAAAAAAGAAATTAAATATGGAAATGAGAATGTAATACAATTGTCTTGGTGTGTCTATACGATGCTTTTAAGGAAATAAGTCAGGTGGCAATAATATTAGCATTTACTTACAAACAACCTTGGATCTTGAAGGCCATGTGCAACGCTCCCGTGTGTCTGTTTTAGAACATATACATTTTTCAGCATGACATTAAACTGAAAGCCATTTGCGGCACTTTATTGTTGATGGATAAGCTTTTGGAAATGACTAGTCTGAAATTAAACAACCAGCACTTAAACAAGCATCATAAACAATTGCATTCGTACACTTGCTATTTTTATTATGATTTTTTATTATGATTTTAGGAAACTAAAAAATTACCATCTCTTTTGCTCGGACTGTCTGGCTTGATCAGTGTGCCGTAGAAGTGAGCTGGAACAAAGGAACAAATTATGAAACCATTTTTAAACACTTTTTAAAAAAAAAAAAACACAAATGGATAAATGTTTTTTGGGGGGCTGTGGTTGTGGGGTTACCCCCCCCCCCTTGTGGTAAGTATTACACATTTTTACATTGTTGTCAAGGACAAATGTACTTCTTTGCGAAAGTCAGAGAGTGTTTATTTGACAGGTTGACAATCAGAATCAGCAACAAAGAGCGAGGCTGAGGGGGATGTACGAGAGACAGGCAGGGGTCGGGAACCAGAGAGTCAGATAAACGGGCAAACAAATCAGAGGAGAATCCAAAAAGAAATCCAGAGATCCAAGGGAGGTCACCACCAGATAAGCAATCAGACAAGCAAACAAAAACCAAAAGGAAGAATCTGAGAGGAAGAGAGTCAGAGAACAAAGAAGAGTGGATGCCAGAGATAGCAAGCAGAGAAATACAGAGAGACCGCATAGTATGCAAAAGGGGTTTGGCAATACTTCGCAATGAGGGATTGTAACTGAGGGGTTTAAGTACTGAAGGGGAAATGAGGTGCAGGTGAGTCTAGTTAAAAATCAGGAGAGATTGATCGGGGAAATGAAGTGTGATTGGTGGGTTCGGGACATGTGGCTGCGACGTCATCATGGAGTGAACCGACATGCTCTTCTAGATTATTATCTGTGTGGTCAATGATACTGTAATTTTGTTCAACTTGGTCAATTTCACTGCACTGGTTTTATCTTTCAGTCCTTTCAGTGGGGAGTGTATATCTACTTTAATGAGAGAGAATAGACAGAATAGAGAACGTTACATGAATAACCAAAACTATTATACATGCAGGACCAAAGCTGTAAAAAGGTTGCAATGTGCAAATCGAGGCTTACAAATTAAAGACCACAGAAGGCTTTCAGCTCAGTTCAAAACAGTGCTAGCTCTACAGCACTTCAATTCTGTAACAGCATTTTTATATCCTATAATATAATAGAATTTCATTTCATTTCTTTAAAACATCATTGTCTTAATAAGCGTTGGATCGTGGTTTAATCACGTTTTATTTCTATTGTTCTATATCATGTTTCATTTTAACCTGGATTATCTCATTCATTGTTTTCTCATTTGTAAGCCTAGCAGATTTGTCTAAGTGATTCTTCTCATGCTGTGGATTTAATTGATGTCTGACGAAGCGATATTAACTCTTTGTAGTTAGGTTAATATCTTACCTAGAATGATGATCAGTCCAGAGGTCAGTACCCCTAAACTGTAAGCTGTTAGATACCTATAGAACACAAATTGAATAAGTGAAATTATTGTTGTCCTCTCGCCTTAAAATCTAATGATTATTTATGGGCTTTTGCAGCATAGAAAGAACCAACAAAAACAAACTTATGTGTTTATTAACCTTAATCACGTTAGGGCCCAATCCCATTTCACCCCTCGCCCCTAACACTTAGACCTACCCCTCCATTTTGCATGTTCACGTCTAAGGGTAGGGTTGTCTCGATTGTTGTTGAGATGGCATGTTAGGAGAAAATTCCCAGAATGCCCTGCGAATCATCGGCAAGATGGCTGCACAAGTGTCCAAAGAGACCCATAAATATGAGTATCTTCTCTGTTAGAAAGCTGCTGTACTGTAAGATAACCGCTGTAAAAGTGTTTTATGGTTGTTTTCTTCATAACACGTGTAAAAATCTCTAGTAGTACGCAGATGTCTCAGCACTACCTAGCGAAATTACGTTCTGGTACCTGAGGTAGCTGCACCATTTAAGGTGGAACGGGGAAATTGGATCATGAAGCTGGCGATTAAAAAGCTCAGTTCAGCTTTTTCATATTACTGAAGAATTCTTGGTGGAGGTAATAAATAATGGTCATCCGCCTCTTTGAAGTCATATGATGCCCTAAATGTATTCAAGCAGTGAGGAGCTGAACTTCACCCTCCTGTTAATGAAGTCATGTGACTGCAAGAAATAGATGACGTATCCGGTTCCTGAAGGGTGGTCCCATTTCATAGGGGCCAAATTTCAACCACTACCCCTTGTAACTCAGATTCAAGGGGGATGGTTACACTCAAAAACAAAGGGTAGGGGTAAAAAAGGAAATGGGTTTGGGCCTTAGTTGGAACCTAAGAGGTGTTACAAATATAACGGCATATAAACCATCAAATCATTTCAGCAACGGGCTTAAATGTCTGAAGTGTACAACAAAACAAATTAAGTGACAGTCAGGTTGAGTAATAAGGAAGTTGGGCAATTGAACCATGATAACGTATCATNGCAAAACAAATTTGGCGACAGTAGGTTGAGTAATAAGGAAGTTGGGCAAATGAACCATGATAACGTATCATACCTTGGTACACTTTTATTATATTTCTATATTTTTTTTTACAAGCGGGTTTTTACCACTCCAGACACACAGACATATCTCCTCAGGCAGAGAACAACACAGACAGTGAGGCATGTTTTTATATTTATGAGTATGTTATATTTGTCTTAGGAAACTACAAGGTCATAATAGAACATTACGACCCACAGTCGTCTCTTGGAGGCGGTTCTCATGTGTTTGGCGACGCATATGCCACCGTCCTTCCACTTTCCACTTTCTAGCACAAACTTGGTTTCGTAAATATCATTTCAGCAACGGGCTTAAATGTCTGAAGTGTACAGCAAAACAAATTTGGCGACAGTCAGTTGGGTAATAAGGAAGTTGGCCAATTGAATCATGATAACGTATCATACCTTGGTACACTTTTATTATATTTATATATTTTTTTACAAGTGTGTTTTTACCAGACAATGAGGCATGTTTTTATATTTATGAGTAGATTATATTTGTCCTAGGAAACTACAAGGTCATAACAGAACATTACGACCAAGAACCTAATAGTAGGAATAACCACTCTGGCTTGGGTGATACTAGTGGGACATTCTGCCATGGACCGTATTAGGGAACAGAAGGTATCCAGATGCACTCATGCTCATTCCAACCGCAGCAGAGCACTGAGCTCCCTCAAATTGTGTGGTTGTGGGTCAGCACAGTGAACCTGGATTGAGATGGGGAGAGTTAGAAGGTCAGGGAAAGACACCAAAGTCACTGCGGGCTACTGAAACCACTCTTGCACCACCCTTGCATGGTGAAGTGGGGTGTTATCCTGTTGATAGGTTCCATTACCATCTGGGAGGAACGTCAACATGTATGAGTGCACATGACCTGCTAGGAGTGCCAAGCACATGTTGGCATCTGGAGAATAATGCAGTGGTGTTAGTGGTCCAAGATCATGTCAGGAAAACTTCCCCCAGACATAAACACTGCTGCCACCACCACCCTGCGTTTGGCCCACAGTCGTCTCTTGGAGGCGGTTCTCATGTGTTTGGTGACACATATGCCACCGCCCTTTCACTTTCTACAGCACAAACTTGGTTTTGTCCAAGAAGGCAATGTTTTTACAGTCCTTCAGTGTCCAATTATGGCACTCCAGTGCAAACTGAATGAATGGGCATCAACTGCCCTGTGGGGGACCACTGTTATGCTTCTTTCTAGATATACCTTCACTATGGCAGCACTAGAACATCCCACAAAGTTAGCGGTTTCAGAGGTGTTACTGGCCTTCGCCCCCGGAACCCTATTATCATGTCCTTTTGGACATCAGCCAAAAAGTCCTTTGCCTATGATGATCATTTTGCACTCTGCTACAGCCAATTTGTGAGCTCATTCATTTCTATGTGGAGCAAACCCTGTCACGAGACATCTGTGATGACCAAGTTCCTTCCAAACCAGGGGTGGTCCTAATGTTCGGATATGACCGTACAGTATCTAGATGCAGATGTCACATGTAGTTGGAATGTAAATATCAACAATAAACTTTTTTTTTTTTTTTTACAATTTTTACAAAGAAGTTTTACAATTTGCTAGCATTACTTCTTCATGAGTTCATGGTCTTTGTCGCCTTCAAAGTTACTATACTGTTGTGTTGATTATGAAATGACAGAGGAACTAAGTCAATAATTAAGCAACATTTGTAATACTGGCCAAAAAGGAATGATGCTCGTGGACAAAAAAACTAATCTGAAGGTTTATTTAAAAGGGGCAATCCAGAAGCGAAGCCCAGGTCAGCAACAAAGGAGCAAAAACACACAACGCAGGATAATTCATTAAGAGTAGTCAAGGTGCAGGCAAGAGTAAAACCCAGAAGACAATCAGACTAGCTACCTTGGCCGAACAGCAAAAGGTCATAACAGGAAGGCAAACAGATAAACGCTCAGTAAGCACTAAAGAAAATGGCAATACTTTACGACATGGAAACACATAAACTGCCTTGTATACTGAGGAAAACAGGTGACTGATACCGGCTCTGATTCGAGGCTTGGATCACATGCCTGGGATGGGATTTACTGAGTTTACTGATTTACTGAGATTAGCCTACATGATGTTCTGATGAACCAGGGAGACCAACCGCTTCTGATTCAACGTGCACTTCGTCCCAAAGTTTTCAAAATAATAAAACAAATATAAAATGAACAATTGATAAAACACACTGTTGAGCTGCATATTAGCAGTAACATTTCTGATATGCAAGCTACACATCTAAATGACGGTTTGAAGGTTCCTTAGGAAAGGAAATGGTTCTATATTGAACCGTGAATGCTCAGAACACTGCACGATTAGAGGGTTATGGAGACTGACTCCTTTTAGAAAAAGGTTCTGTAAGCTTGACATTGCAACAATAGAAGAACCCATTCTCTTTCATGTACCCTTATTGTACAGGGTTGCCAGAATGACAACCCATCCTGATGTAACTCTGATTACCCCTAAGATAGCAAAGTGACACTACATACCTGTTCATTTTGGATGATAAAGGATGGAATCAATTATTAGAAAAAGATGGAACTGACATTGTTAAGCCACACTGCCCAAAGGACCTGCTTTACCTGTACGACTAGCATGTTATGGCATTCCAGAATATGATATTTCAAGTTAAGAGCATGGCACAAAACAGGCTCAGAGACAGAGATGTGCCCTCTCTTGTCTCCCAGGTCTTCTGACCACACACACACACACAAATATATATATGTTTTGACAGGAGCATGACAATTATAGTACACATTTATATTGTTTTGCAAGCACTCATTTGAAGCCAACAGCCAGTGAGGGTAGCACTCTGAGTCTTGCCCAGGACTCTTACTGTGGCATTTTTTTACTTTTGGCATATTGTGTGTGTGTTGGGTGTGTGTGTGTGTGTGTTTTATTGGCCATTTTTTTGGACAGAGTAGTCCAGAGAGAAGGTACGTTCTGTGTCAGTGAGTGGTTAAGGTTTAATCTGGCATGCTCAGAAGGACGAATGGAAGACAAAACTGAACAAACAGAGCCAGTTCATCTTGCCAGGTTTCCACATATCCAGACTTCGGATGTCTTTAAAATCTGTAGAGCAAGGAATTACACGTTACCTGTTTGTTGATTCCCGTTTAGACCACACCTGAATGGCTGTAGCTTGGATAATCAAAATCTCACCCACAACTTGTCTTATTTGGCCCTTATAGTCTTCTCTGAAATGTGTTCAATGCTTACTACATGGTTCCATCATGCATTGGGATGGAATTCAAGTTCTAAAGACTGTGAAGCAAAAAAAAAAAAACTCAAAGCAGTCTGAATGGCACCAAATGGCTGGGTATGAATACTTAAGAACACCACTAACCCAAAAGAGACTCCAAAAGGCCTGCTGGGCCAAGGTCAATCACAAAGCCGTACCTGGTAGATCATACATGAAGCTCCAGCAGTTAAATATCAATGAAATGAGGTATTCTTGTGGCAGTTAATCATTTAAGGCTGAGGTGTCTCGCTAAGCATCAGCAAGCATTCTTACTCCGGCCTGCTGTCACAGTTGACTGCAGAAGTGCCATTGAAACAAGTGCGTCCAAGTGTCCTTCTTATAAAGACATTTTCATCTAAAGGTTTAACTGCTTACATTTGTTTTTTAAGACATATACACGCATTGACAATAGAACAGCTGCACCCAGAAGAAAGTGTGGGATTGCAGTCCTATTGGGAAGGAAGATAAAGGTTACCATATTTATTGAGCTACACATACAGAAGTAGTGTCTCTCAGTATGGCGTCGGACCACCATGTTTGCTGATGCAACATGCCAGACGTCTCGGCATGGAGTTGTAGAGGTTCCTAATGGTGTCCTGTGATAATCCATCCCATGCAGCTTGAATAGTCTCACACAGTTCCTGCGGATGGTGCGGTAGGGGTGGAGGTGGAGTGACACCAGGCCTTCTGGACGTGTGACACGTCATAACAAACTGTTCATCTTGGTGCTGACCACGGTGCCTCCACACACGGATTCGTTGGCCGACTCCACCAAGACAAAAGCAGGATTCATCACGGAAGACTGATGACAGTCTGGCACGACACCATTGCAGTCAGACGTTGACATGGTGTTAAGGGCAGTCGTCGTAACGGTCTGTGTGCATGTGTGCCTGCGTGGTGCAGCCATGGTGCTGGCACTAACAGGATGACTCATGGAGGACATCACTGCTCACTGAATCCCGTTGGGTCACTCCGTGCATGTCAGACTCATCAGTTCTCTCTCTCCGTGGTTTGTTTTGTTCTCCCAGATCCTTCATGTCGCTGGTGCGTGTCTTCTTTTATCCACTGCCGCCAAAAGTGTGCTATGGTGATATCTGCACAACCACCATGGCATGCAATACATGGATAAGACCATCCAGCTTCCTGAAACTTTTCCTTGAACTGCTTGAATTCCTTTGAACTCTGAGGCATACTTAGCTTGCAAAGGATGCTACCAACACAACAGCACAAGTCAGAATGGAAAGCACACACAACAGGATGACCTAATATAGTCAGTCAGGTAAAGCGATAAGGCCCCTCCTTGCTTATGGCCGAGCCTGAAACTTGAATCATTCTCATGTCTCACAATGTCAAACATACCCACCAAGTGTCATTCCTGATGGTCGATTCCTTCTGGGTGCAGCAATTTTTTTCGATGACGAGTATAACCATCATATATAACCATTTCAAGTTCATTACATTAGAGTCTTCTGACATCTGGTCACCATTCACAACCACTGTGAATAATTTTGACTCTGGTTTTCTCTAGAATAGCACATTTCAAGACATGTAGCTGCCTCTCCGACACAAATACATGCAGATATGTGTATGGACGTGCTTTTAAAACGCTAATTTGGCTGAGACTTTCAGCCCTCGTGATTTACAGAAGTCTAATGCAGCGCCAGTCCACCTGGAGCAACTTTAAATAGCCTCCTTCAAGGACATAATGGCAGTAACAAAGCATTTTCAGGTGGCTTTCAACCCATGACCAATCAGAGGACTGATGAGGCTTCGGGCCTCCAGGCTACCACAGCTCTGAGAGTAAAGGTATTTCAGTGTATATACACTCTACAGGCCTCATTACCTCGCAGATGTTTGGTGTAATGGTTGATGTTAAAGTGCTTGTTGCGTTTCATTCAAGAACAAAGCCGTTTAAAGCTCTGCTGAGTTATTGTAGCTCACAGGAGAGTTAAAAAGTCATTTCTGTGATAAGAAGTCATGAACACATAGTAGCAAAGGACCATATGGAGGAAGTTTAATATTATATTATAACGACTATTACATTTACTCAATTCANAATTTGGCTGAGACTTTCAGCCCTCGTGATTTTACAGAAGCCTAATTCAGCGCCAGTGCACCTGGAGCAACTTTAAATAGCCTCCTTCAAGGACATAATGGCAGTAACAAAGCATTTTCAGGTGGCTTTCAACCCATGACCAATCAGAGGACTGATGAGGCTTTGGGCCTCCCGGCTACCACAGCTCTGAGAGTAAAGATATTTCAGTGTATATACACTCTACAGGCCTCATTACCTCGCAGATGTTTGGTGTAATGGTTGATGTTAAAGTGCTTGTTGCGTTTCATTCAAGAACAAAGCCGTTTAAAGCTCTGCTGAGTTATTGTAGCTCACAGGAGAGTTAAAAAGTCATTTCTGTGATAAGAAGTCATGAACACATAGTAGCAAAGGACCATATGGAGGAAGTTTAATATTATATTATAACGACTATTACATTTACTCAATTCACCCCAGATCAGTCAATCAGCCAGGACGGGTTGGCGTCCATATTTTGCATCTATAGCTATGTGGCTCATGTTGCTAACACACAACAGCTAGGTTAAACGTATCTCAGGTGAATTGAGCAACGTTAGCAGCAGCTAGCTCTAAACATTGGATACAGTAATAACAGCTCTGAGGTAAATATAAGCGTAGTGATTGTGGAGGGGTATGTTTTCATCAGAATGAGCCTCAGAAACTTACAATATACAGGTCTGATGATTAATAAAAGATGAACTCGCTTTAGAGGTTCATTTTTGGAGCTACATAGTTGAGGGTAGCTAACAGCGAGGCTAGGTATTTCAGGTGAACTGAGCAGCGTTAGCAGCAGCTAGCTCTAAACAGTGGATACAGTAATAACAGCTCTGAGTATAAATGTGGGTGTAGTGATTGTAGTGGGTTATGTTTTCATCAGAATGAGCCTCAGAAAGTTAAAATATACAGGTCTGAAGATTAATAAAAGATGAACTCGCTTTAGAGGATCAGTTTTAGAGTGAAATAGCCGAGGGGAGCTAACAGCTAGGCTAAACGTATTTCAGGTGAACAGAGCAGCATTAGCAGCAGCTAGCTCTAAACAGTGGATACAGTAATAACAGCTCTGAGGTGAATGTGGTGTAGTGATTGTAGTGGGGTATGTTTTCATCAGAATGAGCCTCAGAAAGTTAAAATATACAGGTCTGAAGATTAATAAAAGATGAACTCACTTTAGAGGATCAGTTTTAGAGTGAAATAGCTGAGGGTAGCTAAACGTATTTCAGGTGAACTGAGCAGCGTTAGCAGCAGCTAGCTCTAAACAGTGGATACAGTAATAACAGGTAAATGTGAGGTAACTGGTCATGTGACTGTATTAGTATACTACACTGTAGGTCAGAACATGTTACTGTACTGTATACTACACACAGGCGTATAGAGTGTGCAGCACATACTACTGTAGGATGCAGTGTGCGGTATAGTAGTATGACATTTTGAATACAGCCATCCACCTCCAGTTCACATACAGGCATATGGGTGCTACAGATTACACTGTTTCTAAAGCTAACTGCTAATCTTAACTGAAGACGCATCTGTGCAGTAATGTACTGTATATACCTGCGTGATGTGTGTACACATGAAGGGACATGTCTACATACATCTGTATTGTAAACAAAAGCAGCATGCCATGATGTTTGCATGCTCGTGGGCATAGACAGGAGGGATATGTCAGGATGGTGGGAGGTCAGGATTGTCCCTATGTCCTCTTGGTGCCCCGGTTTCTTCCCACAGTCCAAAGACATGCAGTCAGGCTGTACCACCCCGAGTTCCTACTAGGCCACCTTCGGCCACCAGAGGGAGACAGAGAAAGGAGGCCGGCTGATTAGGCCTGATTCATTTCAGCTGGCCACCACTCTACTTATGGAGAGCTTCCACACTACTCTGCACTTAGTCCGGAGTCCATGATGCCGTGAGCACATGTCTCTTGATTGAGTTGGTATCGCTTGTCTGTTGGTCTCTCCCTGAGTGAGTTCTACAGTGGGTTCTTCTCCCTTTCCGCCCTCTTTTTCCTCCTTGTTGAAGTCATTCACTTTCTGTCTTCCTCTCTACCTACCTCTCTCTGTTACCTCACTCCCAAAGTCACAAGCACCCCACTCACTTTGCCCTGAGCACTCCCAAATATCTCGGCCCCTGAGTCCAACCTTCCCCTGTGCTTAGTCCTTGGTGGCTTGCTCATTGGTGTTCCGGTGTCCTACCTTGAGATTGCTGCTTTGAGCCCCACAAGGAATAAGCCACCTCGTTACACAGGTCAACTGGATATGCTATTATATTTTATTTTAATTATTTTTAAAATATTTTTCTTATTTTATTATTATTGGGGTTTTTTTTAGGCATCACCATTATTATTGGTATTATTTTATTATCATTACTTGTTTTAATTTAAATTTTTTTATCACTACTATTATTTTATCATTATTACTTAATTTTCTTTTAGCATCATTATTTTTATGATTTTTATTATATTATTTATTTATTTATTATTATTGTTTCCAGTGCTAAGACCAAGCACTATGCCCTTGTGCAAGCCAGACAAGGTTTATATTATTCCTAAGGTTCATGTGGCCAGTAACCAGGTGATGGTTACATTTAGCTGTACGTCATCAGGAAGGTAGGTAGATATGGCTGATGGGTATATTTCCAGAATCTCCAGAATTTCCACAATCATTCTTTTTATGTCAAACGTTTAATGCCTAGTGTACCAAGCTGGTTGGCACACTGAGTAGGGCCTGGGTTCGATTCCCAGCTGGAGCGTCCGGGATTCTGTCTGTGGGAACTCAGTCTGCTGAAAAGTCTGACGTCTCAATCTTAACTTATCTAAACTATGTATTATAGGAAAGATGAATAAGGGGAAACGCCGGTTGGAGCTGTGACTGTGCTGTATTTGAATTCATAAATGTTTTTGCCTTATGTTTCTATGTATGGGAAGGTGGAATGCTAGCACTCGGCTTGGTTAAGAGCTAGCTAACTGTGGCGAAATTTATGTGTGCGTTTTGCTAGAAAAGTCTAATACTTTTAGCTGTAAGGTAATTTCATCTGTTGTTGAAGTCATGTGTAAGATGTTCTTGACTAGAAGGTTCAAACAGTCTTGTTTTTGGAATGGAGGTACATGAGATTTATTAAGGATTGCTAGTCAATTGTTACGCTGCATATAATTCAGTGGAATGGAAATCACTGAATGACATAGTCCAAACAGTTTTGAGTTTACAGCGTGATTTCAAGATGACAAATAACAATATGACAATTGTAATACATGCAGTACTTGTCAAACTCAATGTACTGCCGTTAGCACATGATAAGAAAGCCCCCACAGTCAAACCTGCCATTTTCCAGTTTGACAAACCAAGATCATTTTACACCGTGGGGCCGTTTGCCACTATTTCAGTTCAGTTATTGTTTTCTGTTTATCTGCTATAAACAGAATATATATGGTTGGTGTGGCGCAGCGGATAACACCACTACCCACCAGGAAGCTACCATCCCATGTGGGAGACGGGTTCGATTCCCGGTCTGGGTGACTATGCTGTGCTACACCAATAAGAGTCCTTGGGCAAGACTCCTAACACTACATTGGCCTACCTGTAATATGATTATCCTTGTAAGTCGCTCTGGATAAGAGCGTCAGCTAAATGCCATAAATGTAAATCTGCTGAACAAAGAAAAAAAAAAAACCTAAAAATAACAGGGGAAAAAAAAATCAAAGCCTGTCTTCCAGCCTGGAGACGGGACATTTCCCAGGCAGTAACGTCCAAGTTGGTGTCCAGTGAGATGGTGCCCTAGCTCAGTGATCTTGTAAGGGTTCGGGCGGTGCCGCCTGCTGCCAGCAGAGGGCGGCAGCGGCGGCGCCTCCCCGAGGCAACTACAGCCCGTAACTCCAACCCCCACAATGCCCCGGACTGATCGCCCAACGAGCTGCACCTGATGCGCTGGCCATATAAGCTTCCACCGAGCAGCAGTCAACTGCTACACCTTTGTAGAGGGTTAGCTTTCACCAGTATTAGCGAGAAGAGAAGAGCTGCAAAAGAAGAGAAAAGAGAAAGGACAAGAGCACGCATAGAAAAAGAAAACAAAATAAATAAATAAAGAACTTGGGTCAAGCTGAACAAGAGAAAACAAAGAAAGAGAGAGAAACGTGAAGACCCAGAAAAGAAAAAATATCCTCGCCTCAGACGAGTTCATAAAAAGCACTTCCCTCCAAACAGTTCACCCATTGTTTCACGTGTATCCACATCGAGGAAACCAGTTTGCAAGCGGATAAACCTTTATATCGGCGCAAACGGGTTCCCGCCCTGCGCTTGGGTCCACACCGTGACAGATCTGGTACAAATTAAATGTTTTGACTGTAACAGTATATGATGCTACACTTTGTATTTACTATATGCTAGTTTGAAAATTGCCTGAATATGGCTACCCTACTAAACTAGGATCAGTTTCACACATTCCACCTGAATTCAAGTCCGCACCAAACAAGTGTCCTGCAAGAAAGACTCACACAAAAGTGATGGAAAGTGATATTTAATGCTTGATAAGGTGTACAAATTGAAGAATAACAACTGTTGAGGAATAAAGCGTTTTAGGCATAGGCCTTGTCCTAGGCCCAGGTCTTGAAGCCTTCAAACCCTCACAGATCTCACCGGATATGGACGGATGGGACAAAGCCTACTTCCTGAACAGGGACCAAACTGGTGGTGGGTGGGGGGTTGGATCAAAACCCTGAAATGAAACACAAGAAACAGAATTAACAAAACATAAGGGGAAAAGACCATATGGTTTATGATATAGTGTAGGAGGAATTCAACCAATGTATGTGCCTCTAAATGAGCTGGGTGTTTTTAGTACTGCTAAGCTCCAAGCCGAGTGCTTGTGAGGTTAGTGCTTGTTGGGATTCGATTATAATGATCACTAGCCCACTATTCATAAATTTGCAAAGTTCGCTTGCACACATGCACTACGTTGGCTTGGGCCATGGATCCACACATGCACTATGTTCCCTTGGGCCATGGACCCACACATGCACTATGTTGGCTTGGGCCATGGATCCACACATGCACTATGTTGGCTTGGGCCATGGATGCACACATGCACTACATTGGCTTGTGCCATGGATCCACACATGCACTATGTTTGCTTGCAGAGCAAGCAATGTAATTGAGTTTGGTTAAGAAATGCTTACGGAAGCATTTACCCAATTTTAGGACCACCCCTGTTATATCAAAAGGGGAGAATTTCCTTCAGTTTCCTTCAGGATTCTGTAATTCCCTTCAGGATCAATAGTCCTGTCTTATCTTAAATATGGTGAATACAGCAAACATTTATTAGTCCTTTGAAAGGTTTTCATAAGACATACTTACTGTGGGTCAAAAGGAACAAGAAGATTAAGTTCATTAGAAAGAAAAGTCTGATTGAGCTTTTCAGGGGCTTGAAATATTTAATTTCTTATTCCATAAGAACCAGGGATCCTAGGAATTTACAAACATACCTTCACCTGCTTTCCCTGGAATTTCTTTGGACTCACAAAGAAACCTGAGTGCATAATGGGTGAGGAGGGCTAAACAAAGAATGACAGAAAATTTAAATGGTTTAAAGAAATCAAAGAAACAAAATCATATTAATAATACAGATATCAGAATCAGATCAATCAGATATGAGAACGGTCACCGGGCAACAAGACAAAAGAGCCAAATGCCCAGTTATTTTTGTTGTGTGTTAAAAATGGTTTTAATTGCTACATGGAACATACTTAAAAAAAGAGAAGGTTCTTCACGGGTTCTAAAACCAGTGGTTCTATACAACACCAAACAGGGTTTCTGTTATTGTTGCGATGTCAAAAATGGTGCCCATTCCCCATTAATCTGAGAAACATGATCACCATGCAAAGGACCACTTGAGCACGCAGATGGTTCCCTGAGGGATCATGGTTCTATATAGAACCACTGTGTTTACAAGAACCCTGCTTCTTGAAATGGTTCCGTTTAGGCTTTTTAGAACCTTGGTGTTATTCAGGGAACCGGTCAGCGGGCACCAGCTTTTATTGGAACCAAGGAATGTCAGAGGATACGTCATCAGTGTCAACAGAGAACACTGTACAGCGGTAGTAAACAGTAGTACCAAGATGCCGGAGTATATAGATCACCGGCAAGCCCGGATCAACTACTGGTCATAAGAAGACGTAGAAGAGACATGCCCACGGATGTCATCACGTTTCTTGCTGAAGAACCGACTACTCTTTGGTTCCAGCTGGGAACAAACTTTACGGGGTCTGAACCTGTTTATTTTTGATGGAAATGCACCGAACGTTTCAAAATTTGATGCACGAACCGGAACGGAACACGTTCCACATTGGTGTAAAAGGGCTATAAGAGTGTAGGATCAGGGTTACGTTAGGTTTAGGGTTAGCTTAACTAGTCATGGTTAGTTCAGGTCCGAGGAGGTTGAACAAGCTGAAAGAACATCCAAAAATGATGAACAAGATGAATTAGTCTGCTCTGCAGCCGAGTGTGAGTACTACATTTACACCCAAACAAATCGGACCAAGGGGGAGGGGACATGAACGGGTTTCCAATTTAACCAGACCATGTGCAGGTGTGAAAACACCCTTAGTATCTGAAGAACCATCTTTTTGTTTGCGCCGGCACTTATAGCTTATGAGAATAGAACTATTTTTTTTTGTCCAAAGTCAAGCTAAAAAGAAAATTTGAAAATTTGAAAATTGAAGTTGAAGGTGATACCCTACCTAGAACGCAGATGACCATCATTCCCAGTAAGATCCATAAACTGGAGGTTCTAAATATGAGATTTTAAAAGTAAAACACAACAGTGTATTTTTTTATTATGCTCTTTTTAGAACCTGCTTATTTTTTACAACCCCAATTCCAAAAATTTGGAAACGTCTATGAGATTTGCAAATCATAATTAAATTCTGTTTTTATTTACGTTAATTTACATTTTNTTCCAAAAATTTGGAAACGTCTATGAGATTTGCAAATCATAATTAAATTCTGTTTTTATTTACGTTAATTTACATTTTACACCGCGACCCCAACTTTTGTGGAACTGGGGTTGTAAATTGAATCAGTTTAATTCATGAATTTGTACAGAACATAAACAAACTTACGTGTCTCCTGACTGCGGAGGTGAGCGGTGTGTTCTCCAAATTCTTCTCATTCTGAGAAAATACACGGAATTGGAAACATGTAATGTTAAACCCTTTTAGTTTAGAAACAACGCCACCTGCTTTTGGCCAGATGGGCCTTGATATGACTGCAATATGCAGCCACACTGCACTTGAAGATTAGATTGACTAACGCTGACAAACTATGCATAGCCCCACCCACTGACTGCTCCCCCGTGAGGCGCAGGGTTTGAAGGCATCGTGAAACCATGTAGCTGTCAACAAGCTTTAGACCGAACAGAAAATAAAAGGGCAATGATGAATAGATAGAGTTCCAAAACGTCCTGCAAGGGTGTCATTTTACACCACCACCATGGCATGTTTTGTGCTCAATCTCATATTCATCTGGCCCCCAGGGTTTAAAGAGTGTCGTTCTGTTGTAAGCATTCGTTTATCACATGTTGCAGGTGCATGCCTCCATCTAAACACTATATATTCACTATAACACTATATAGTCCTTCCGTGAAGTGGGCTCCACCCTTACCAACCTAGACTGGCAGGATCCTCGAGGGTCTTATTGCTCCAAGACCTGGGACTGAGGAAAGGGCCTACACCAAAGGCTCTTCACTCAGATTGAGGGTTGTGAAATCCTCAATTCCGTCACTCCTTGCTTCCCTAAGTCTTTCTGATAGAAGTGCCATTGTTGGGGAATTAGAAGCACCTAGGAACAACAGCAGCTCAGCCACAAACTGGCGGACCTTGCCAACTCACAGAGTGGGGTGGCCCAGTGCAGAAGCATGCGACATGTGCAAATCACGTGGGTGCATCACTCACTATCGAGCTCGAACCATCTCTGGCACTGTGCATGGCTGACCAGTGGCAAATGAGGCTTATAATCACCACTGGAAAGTCACCACAGGACTCAGTGGAGCAGTGAAACGTGTTCTCTGGAGTGTTGTATTTGAAACAATCCCACCAGTATCAGCCATAGACTGTTTAGTCGGTTGATATCTGTGCAAGGACCTTACGGTGTTGATCTTGATGCAGTCTTGCAATCCCTCAGCCTGTGGTTAAGAGGGAGGTGATAGGACTGCTCGACTGGTTGTTTGGTTTGTTGATTAGACACGTGACTAATACAAACTATGACGATAAACCGGTATTTCAGCAGTGAGAATGTAGGCCATAAAGTAGGAAAAATAACAAACATAAAAAAAGGGTTTTCTTTTCAGATGTGAGAGACCATGTGATTGTTTAATTCCTCCCATTGAGGTTTCTTGTTTTAAACATTGTTGGAATAAAAAAAATGGCATCTTGTCACGCTTCCCGGTCTTCCCGGCTCCTTCGCTCTCCCGGACTCAACTTCCCAGAGGGCTTCGCTCGACGGCGTCATGCCCACCAGATCCGCTCTAGGTCACCTGAGTTTTAGCCCCAGCTGTCCCTAGTTTAACCTCAGCGTATAAGCCCCACAGTAACACTTCCTCATTGCCAAGTTTTGCCAAACACTGTCTGCATTGCTGAGCGTTCTCTTTCCCTGTGTTTACTCTCCGGTTGCGATCTCTTTTGTCATTAACTACCTCTTCAGCTTTCTCCCCTTCTGGCTTTGCTCATTGTACCTCTCTGGCTTTCGATCACCGTTTCCGTTCCTCTGATCTTCTTCTCGCCTAGCCCTTCTAACTTGTCCTTCTCGCTGACTGATATTCCGGTTTCCGACCTCTGCCTGCCCCTGCCCTGTGTCATGTTTTGCTGCTTAGTTCGACTGTCCTATTGTTTAATAAAACCAACTTGCCTTTTAGCTCTGCTTACATCGGTCCGAGTTCTTTGTTCCTGACCCGTCTAAATTTGTGCGATTTGAATTGAAAGGATCGATTTGACCCAGAAGAGACAGAACGGACGTTTTTTGTGTGTATGAGTCAACATGCCCCCATGACAGAAGGTGTCTAAAATGTTGAAAAGCCTAAATGAAATAATGATAAATGTGTTAACAGATCAAGTTTCATTTGAGCCAATATACAGAACCAAATGACTGTTATGAGTAAACCATGATCTTTCCATAAGGGGCGAAAAAACTTGATGACGTTACACACTGATTAAACTGACATTAATATGTTTATGGAGAAATATATATATATATTGGTTTTGACTACTTCCGGATGGTTAAACATGCATCAGGTCAATAACATAATAGGAGGGTTAAAAACAGATGAATTTCTAATATTCTCATTTGACTACCCTTGTGCACTCCTACATTTTACCACCACCAAATGGAAACCAGTGAAACAGTGATTCTACAAAGGGTGCATCTCTGTTGGCTACTTCTGTTTGCAAATATCCGTTCAAATATGATGTGTGTTTTTTGTTTTTTGGGGGGTTTTTTTAATATGTTTTCTTTGTTGTGGTGTTTTTCTAAAGTTTGGATTGGCTGTTTTATGTTCAGTCATCTTTTCCATCATTCCAACATTAATTGACTATATTCAAAGCTACATTAGCTTAAACAGTATTTGCCTGTTAGTCAGTGGCAAATGAAGCTGGTTGTAGCGTAGATGTAATACCAATTCCAGCACTGGAGGATGAAATAGGTTTGAGCATCTGTAGACCACACACTTGTTGTCACTACTTTATATACGCTAACAAGTCAAGTCCATGCACCTGCATGAGCACATGTGTATAATGGAAGTAGAATATAATCTAATATATCACAGAATTGATCATAGCATTGATCTTAATACCAATCAGTCAATCAGAATGATAACCCACAAAGACACAGCTAGGAAAGTGAAGTGAAGCCATACATACCTGGACGTTTCTGAAGGAAAATGAACAGCGGATAGGCAAAACCTTATGGTACTTATATCCACTGACACACCTGCAGCACCTGACATCAATGGAATTTTTCCAATTAAGCCTCAACTCTTAAGAACTTACTTTACCTGAAGGGTCAGTGTGCTCTCACTATGTTGGCATGTGTGATAATGAATAGCAAAGAAGCGAAAAGCAAAGAGATGAAAGTCACGAAACATGTACAAGATCCTCAGAAGATACTTGGCGAGATGTGGACATGGCACGTACTCCACAAATTGAGTTAGGCAACGTGAACGTGAGTTATTATATAACACAAATGGGATATGGTATTGTAGCCTCATTGCAATAAAAGAGCCACAGCCAACAGAAATTGGTGCACCTGGGCCTGGGACAGCCCACGGGGTCCTTTGCAAGACGTACACGGGTCAAACCTCCTGCATCCCACCTCTTCCGTCCCCAATAGCACCTCTGTGGCAGTAGGCAAAGTGTTTCTGGAACTCCTTTAAAATGGCCTCCTGCAGTCCCCTGGGCACAACAACCTGCCA
>CM067477.1:38130699-38152605 GCA_034552555.1 Semaprochilodus insignis
TGGCAGGTTGTTGTGCCCAGGGGACTGCAGGAGGCCATTTTAAAGGAGTTCCAGAAACACTTTGCCTACTGCCACAGAGGTGCTATTGGGGACGGAAGAGGTGGGATGCAGGAGGTTTGACCCGTGTACGTCTTGCAAAGGACCCCGTGGGCTGTCCCAGGCCCAGGTGCACCAATTTCTGTTGGCTGTGGCTCTTTTATTGCAATGAGGCTACAATACCATATCCCATTTGTGTTATATAATAACTCACGTTCACGTTGCCTAACTCAATTTGTGGAGTACGTGCCATGTCCACATCTCGCCAAGTATCTTCTGAGGATCTTGTACATGTTTCGTGACTTTCATCTCTTTGCTTTTCGCTTCTTTGCTATTCATTATCACACATGCCAACATAGTGAGAGCACACTGACCCTTCAGGTAAAGTAAGTTCTTAAGAGTTGAGGCTTAATTGGAAAAATTCCATTGATGTCAGGTGCTGCAGGTGTGTCAGTGGATATAAGTACCATAAGGTTTTGCCTATCCGCTGTTCATTTTCCTTCAGAAACGTCCAGGTATGTATGGCTTCACTTCACTTTCCTAGCTGTGTCTTTGTGGGTTATCATTCTGATTGACTGATTGGTATTAAGATCAATGCTATGATCAATTCTGTGATATATTAGATTATATTCTACTTCCATTATACACATGTGCTCATGCAGGTGCATGGACTTGACTTGTTAGCGTATATAAAGTAGTGACAACAAGTGTGTGGTCTACAGATGCTCAAACCTATTTCATCCTCCAGTGCTGGAATTGGTATTACATCTACGCTACAACCAGCTTCATTTGCCACTGACTAACAGGCAAATACTGTTTAAGCTAATGTAGCTTTGAATATAGTCAATTAATGTTGGAATGATGGAAAAGATGACTGAACATAAAACAGCCAATCCAAACTTTAGAAAAACACCACAACAAAGAAAACATATTAAAAAAACCCCCCAAAAAACAAAAAACACACATCATATTTGAACGGATATTTGCAAACAGAAGTAGCCAACAGAGATGCACCCTTTGTAGAATCACTGTTTCACTGGTTTCCATTTGGTGGTGGTAAAATGAGAATATTAGAAATTCATCTGTTTTTAACCCTCCTATTATGTTATTGACCTGATGCATGTTTAACCATCCGGAAGTAGTCAAAACCAATATATATATATTTCTCCATAAACATATTAATGTCAGTTTAATCAGTGTGTAACGTCATCAAGTTTTTTCGCCCCTTATGGAAAGATCATGGTTTACTCATAACAGTCATTTGGTTCTGTATATTGGCTCAAATGAAACTTGATCTGTTAACACATTTATCATTATTTCATTTAGGCTTTTCAACATTTTAGACGCTTTCTGTCATGGGGGCATGTTGACTCATACACACAAAAAACGTCCGTTCTGTCTCTTCTGGGTCAAATCGATCCTTTCAATTCAAATCGCACAAATTTAGACGGGTCAGGAACAAAGAACTCGGACCGATGTAAGCAGAGCTAAAAGGCAAGTTGGTTTTATTAAACAATAGGACAGTCGAACTAAGCAGCAAAACATGACACAGGGCAGGGGCAGGCAGAGGTCGGAAACCGGAATATCAGTCAGCGAGAAGGACAAGTTAGAAGGGCTAGGCGAGAAGAAGATCAGAGGAACGGAAACGGTGATCGAAAGCCAGAGAGGTACAATGAGCAAAGCCAGAAGGGGAGAAAGCTGAAGAGGTAGTTAATGACAAAAGAGATCGCAACCGGAGAGTAAACACAGGGAAAGAGAACGCTCAGCAATGCAGACAGTGTTTGGCAAAACTTGGCAATGAGGAAGTGTTACTGTGGGGCTTATACGCTGAGGTTAAACTAGGGACAGCTGGGGCTAAAACTCAGGTGACCTAGAGCGGATCTGGTGGGCATGACGCCGTCGAGCGAAGCCCTCTGGGAAGTTGAGTCCGGGAGAGCGAAGGAGCCGGGAAGACCGGGAAGCGTGACAAGATGCCATTTTTTTTATTCCAACAATGTTTAAAACAAGAAACCTCAATGGGAGGAATTAAACAATCACATCTTCTCTCACATCTGAAAAGAAAACCCTTTTTTTATGTTTGTTATTTTTCCTACTTTATGGCCTACATTATCACTGCTGAAATACCGGTTTATCGTCATAGTTTGTATTAGTCACGTGTCTAATCAACAAACCAAACAACCAGTCGAGCAGTCCTATCACCTCCCTCTTAACCACAGGCTGAGGGATTGCAAGACTGCATCAAGATCAACACCGTAAGGTCCTTGCACAGATATCAACTGACTAAACAGTCTATGGCTGATACTGGTGGGATTGTTTCAAATACAACACTCCAGAGAACACGTTTCACTGCTCCACTGAGTCCTGTGGTGACTTTCCAGTGGTGATTATAAGCCTCATTTGCCACTGGTCAGCCATGCACAGTGCCAGAGATGGTTCGAGCTCGATAGTGAGTGATGCACCCACGTGATTTGCACATGTCGCATGCTTCTGCACTGGGCCACCCCACTCTGTGAGTTGGCAAGGTCCGCCAGTTTGTGGCTGAGCTGCTGTTGTTCCTAGGTGCTTCTAATTCCCCAACAATGGCACTTCTATCAGAAAGACTTAGGGAAGCAAGGAGTGACGGAATTGAGGATTTCACAACCCTCAATCTGAGTGAAGAGCCTTTGGTGTAGGCCCTTTCCTCAGTCCCAGGTCTTGGAGCAATAAGACCCTCGAGGATCCTGCCAGTCTAGGTTGGTAAGGGTGGAGCCCACTTCACGGAAGGACTATATAGTGTTATAGTGAATATATAGTGTTTAGATGGAGGCATGCACCTGCAACATGTGATAAACGAATGCTTACAACAGAACGACACTCTTTAAACCCTCGGGGCCAGATGAATATGAGCTTGAGCACAAAACATGCCATGGTGGTGGTGTAAAATGACACCCTTGCAGGACGTTTTGGAACTCTATCTATTCATCATTGCCCTTTTATTTTCTGTTCGGTCTAAAGCTTGTTGACAGCTACATGGTTTCACGATGCCTTCAAACCCTGCGCCTCACGGGGGAGCAGTCAGTGGGTGGGGCTATGCATAGTTTGTCAGCGTTAGTCAATCTAATCTTCAAGTGCAGTGTGGCTGCATATTGCAGTCATATCAAGGCCCATCTGGCCAAAAGCAGGTGGCGTTGTTTCTAAACTAAAAGGGTTTAACATTACATGTTTCCAATTCCGTGTATTTTCTCAGAATGAGAAGAATTTGGAGAACACACCGCTCACCTCCGCAGTCAGGAGACACGTAAGTTTGTTTATGTTCTGTACAAATTCATGAATTAAACTGATTCAATTTACAACCCCAGTTCCACAAAAGTTGGGGTCGCGGTGTAAAATGTAAATTAACGTAAATAAAAACAGAATTTAATTATGATTTGCAAATCTCATAGACGTTTCCAAATTTTTGGAANAAAATGTAAATTAACGTAAATAAAAACAGAATTTAATTATGATTTGCAAATCTCATAGACGTTTCCAAATTTTTGGAATTGGGGTTGTAAAAAATAAGCAGGTTCTAAAAAGAGCATAATAAAAAAATACACTGTTGTGTTTTACTTTTAAAATCTCATATTTAGAACCTCCAGTTTATGGATCTTACTGGGAATGATGGTCATCTGCGTTCTAGGTAGGGTATCACCTTCAACTTCAATTTTCAAATTTTCAAATTTTCTTTTTAGCTTGACTTTGGACAAAAAAAAATAGTTCTATTCTCATAAGCTATAAGTGCCGGCGCAAACAAAAAGATGGTTCTTCAGATACTAAGGGTGTTTTCACACCTGCACATGGTCTGGTTAAATTGGAAACCCGTTCATGTCCCCTCCCCCTTGGTCCGATTTGTTTGGGTGTAAATGTAGTACTCACACTCGGCTGCAGAGCAGACTAATTCATCTTGTTCATCATTTTTGGATGTTCTTTCAGCTTGTTCAACCTCCTCGGACCTGAACTAACCATGACTAGTTAAGCTAACCCTAAACCTAACGTAACCCTGATCCTACACTCTTATAGCCCTTTTACACCAATGTGGAACGTGTTCCGTTCCGGTTCGTGCATCAAATTTTGAAACGTTCGGTGCATTTCCATCAAAAATAAACAGGTTCAGACCCCGTAAAGTTTGTTCCCAGCTGGAACCAAAGAGTAGTCGGTTCTTCAGCAAGAAACGTGATGACATCCGTGGGCATGTCTCTTCTACGTCTTCTTATGACCAGTAGTTGATCCGGGCTTGCCGGTGATCTATATACTCCGGCATCTTGGTACTACTGTTTACTACCGCTGTACAGTGTTCTCTGTTGACACTGATGACGTATCCTCTGACATTCCTTGGTTCCAATAAAAGCTGGTGCCCGCTGACCGGTTCCCTGAATAACACCAAGGTTCTAAAAAGCCTAAACGGAACCATTTCAAGAAGCAGGGTTCTTGTAAACACAGTGGTTCTATATAGAACCATGATCCCTCAGGGAACCATCTGCGTGCTCAAGTGGTCCTTTGCATGGTGATCATGTTTCTCAGATTAATGGGGAATGGGCACCATTTTTGACATCGCAACAATAACAGAAACCCTGTTTGGTGTTGTATAGAACCACTGGTTTTAGAACCCGTGAAGAACCTTCTCTTTTTTTAAGTATGTTCCATGTAGCAATTAAAACCATTTTTAACACACAACAAAAATAACTGGGCATTTGGCTCTTTTGTCTTGTTGCCCGGTGACCGTTCTCATATCTGATTGATCTGATTCTGATATCTGTATTATTAATATGATTTTGTTTCTTTGATTTCTTTAAACCATTTAAATTTTCTGTCATTCTTTGTTTAGCCCTCCTCACCCATTATGCACTCAGGTTTCTTTGTGAGTCCAAAGAAATTCCAGGGAAAGCAGGTGAAGGTATGTTTGTAAATTCCTAGGATCCCTGGTTCTTATGGAATAAGAAATTAAATATTTCAAGCCCCTGAAAAGCTCAATCAGACTTTTCTTTCTAATGAACTTAATCTTCTTGTTCCTTTTGACCCACAGTAAGTATGTCTTATGAAAACCTTTCAAAGGACTAATAAATGTTTGCTGTATTCACCATATTTAAGATAAGACAGGACTATTGATCCTGAAGGGAATTACAGAATCCTGAAGGAAACTGAAGGAAATTCTCCCCTTTTGATATAACAGGGGTGGTCCTAAAATTGGGTAAATGCTTCCGTAAGCATTTCTTAACCAAACTCAATTACATTGCTTGCTCTGCAAGCAAACATAGTGCATGTGTGGATCCATGGCACAAGCCAATGTAGTGCATGTGTGCATCCATGGCCCAAGCCAACATAGTGCATGTGTGGATCCATGGCCCAAGCCAACATAGTGCATGTGTGGGTCCATGGCCCAAGGGAACATAGTGCATGTGTGGATCCATGGCCCAAGCCAACGTAGTGCATGTGTGCAAGCGAACTTTGCAAATTTATGAATAGTGGGCTAGTGATCATTATAATCGAATCCCAACAAGCACTAACCTCACAAGCACTCGGCTTGGAGCTTAGCAGTACTAAAAACACCCAGCTCATTTAGAGGCACATACATTGGTTGAATTCCTCCTACACTATATCATAAACCATATGGTCTTTTCCCCTTATGTTTTGTTAATTCTGTTTCTTGTGTTTCATTTCAGGGTTTTGATCCAACCCCCCACCCACCACCAGTTTGGTCCCTGTTCAGGAAGTAGGCTTTGTCCCATCCGTCCATATCCGGTGAGATCTGTGAGGGTTTGAAGGCTTCAAGACCTGGGCCTAGGACAAGGCCTATGCCTAAAACGCTTTATTCCTCAACAGTTGTTATTCTTCAATTTGTACACCTTATCAAGCATTAAATATCACTTTCCATCACTTTTGTGTGAGTCTTTCTTGCAGGACACTTGTTTGGTGCGGACTTGAATTCAGGTGGAATGTGTGAAACTGATCCTAGTTTAGTAGGGTAGCCATATTCAGGCAATTTTCAAACTAGCATATAGTAAATACAAAGTGTAGCATCATATACTGTTACAGTCAAAACATTTAATTTGTACCAGATCTGTCACGGTGTGGACCCAAGCGCAGGGCGGGAACCCGTTTGCGCCGATATAAAGGTTTATCCGCTTGCAAACTGGTTTCCTCGATGTGGATACACGTGAAACAATGGGTGAACTGTTTGGAGGGAAGTGCTTTTTATGAACTCGTCTGAGGCGAGGATATTTTTTCTTTTCTGGGTCTTCACGTTTCTCTCTCTTTCTTTGTTTTCTCTTGTTCAGCTTGACCCAAGTTCTTTATTTATTTATTTTGTTTTCTTTTTCTATGCGTGCTCTTGTCCTTTCTCTTTTCTCTTCTTTTGCAGCTCTTCTCTTCTCGCTAATACTGGTGAAAGCTAACCCTCTACAAAGGTGTAGCAGTTGACTGCTGCTCGGTGGAAGCTTATATGGCCAGCGCATCAGGTGCAGCTCGTTGGGCGATCAGTCCGGGGCATTGTGGGGGTTGGAGTTACGGGCTGTAGTTGCCTCGGGGAGGCGCCGCCGCTGCCGCCCTCTGCTGGCAGCAGGCGGCACCGCCCGAACCCTTACAAGATCACTGAGCTAGGGCACCATCTCACTGGACACCAACTTGGACGTTACTGCCTGGGAAATGTCCCGTCTCCAGGCTGGAAGACAGGCTTTGATTTTTTTTTCCCCTGTTATTTTTAGGTTTTTTTTTTTTCTTTGTTCAGCAGATTTACATTTATGGCATTTAGCTGACGCTCTTATCCAGAGCGACTTACAAGGATAATCATATTACAGGTAGGCCAATGTAGTGTTAGGAGTCTTGCCCAAGGACTCTTATTGGTGTAGCACAGCATAGTCACCCAGACCGGGAATCGAACCCGTCTCCCACATGGGATGGTAGCTTCCTGGTGGGTAGTGGTGTTATCCGCTGCGCCACACCAACCATATATATTCTGTTTATAGCAGATAAACAGAAAACAATAACTGAACTGAAATAGTGGCAAACGGCCCCACGGTGTAAAATGATCTTGGTTTGTCAAACTGGAAAATGGCAGGTTTGACTGTGGGGGCTTTCTTATCATGTGCTAACGGCAGTACATTGAGTTTGACAAGTACTGCATGTATTACAATTGTCATATTGTTATTTGTCATCTTGAAATCACCCTGTAAACTCAAAACTGTTTGGACTATGTCATTCAGTGATTTCCATTCCACTGAATTATATGCAGCGTAACAATTGACTAGCAATCCTTAATAAATCTCATGTACCTCCATTCCAAAAACAAGACTGTTTGAACCTTCTAGTCAAGAACATCTTACACATGACTTCAACAACAGATGAAATTACCTTACAGCTAAAAGTATTAGACTTTTCTAGCAAAACGCACACATAAATTTCGCCACAGTTAGCTAGCTCTTAACCAAGCCGAGTGCTAGCATTCCACCTTCCCATACATAGAAACATAAGGCAAAAACATTTATGAATTCAAATACAGCACAGTCACAGCTCCAACCGGCGTTTCCCCTTATTCATCTTTCCTATAATACATAGTTTAGATAAGTTAAGATTGAGACGTCAGACTTTTCAGCAGACTGAGTTCCCACAGACAGAATCCCGGACGCTCCAGCTGGGAATCGAACCCAGGCCCTACTCAGTGTGCCAACCAGCTTGGTACACTAGGCATTAAACGTTTGACATAAAAAGAATGATTGTGGAAATTCTGGAGATTCTGGAAATATACCCATCAGCCATATCTACCTACCTTCCTGATGACGTACAGCTAAATGTAACCATCACCTGGTTACTGGCCACATGAACCTTAGGAATAATATAAACCTTGTCTGGCTTGCACAAGGGCATAGTGCTTGGTCTTAGCACTGGAAACAATAATAATAAATAAATAAATAATATAATAAAAATCATAAAAATAATGATGCTAAAAGAAAATTAAGTAATAATGATAAAATAATAGTAGTGATAAAAAAATTTAAATTAAAACAAGTAATGATAATAAAATAATACCAATAATAATGGTGATGCCTAAAAAAAACCCCAATAATAATAAAATAAGAAAAATATTTTAAAAATAATTAAAATAAAATATAATAGCATATCCAGTTGACCTGTGTAACGAGGTGGCTTATTCCTTGTGGGGCTCAAAGCAGCAATCTCAAGGTAGGACACCGGAACACCAATGAGCAAGCCACCAAGGACTAAGCACAGGGGAAGGTTGGACTCAGGGGCCGAGATATTTGGGAGTGCTCAGGGCAAAGTGAGTGGGGTGCTTGTGACTTTGGGAGTGAGGTAACAGAGAGAGGTAGGTAGAGAGGAAGACAGAAAGTGAATGACTTCAACAAGGAGGAAAAAGAGGGCGGAAAGGGAGAAGAACCCACTGTAGAACTCACTCAGGGAGAGACCAACAGACAAGCGATACCAGCTCAATCAAGAGACATGTGCTCACGGCATCATGGACTCCGGACTAAGTGCAGAGTAGTGTGGAAGCTCTCCATAAGTAGAGTGGTGGCCAGCTGAAATGAATCAGGCCTAATCAGCCGGCCTCCTTTCTCTGTCTCCCTCTGGTGGCCGAAGGTGGCCTAGTAGGAACTCGGGGTGGTACAGCCTGACTGCATGTCTTTGGACTGTGGGAAGAAACCGGGGCACCAAGAGGACATAGGGACAATCCTGACCTCCCACCATCCTGACATATCCCTCCTGTCTATGCCCACGAGCATGCAAACATCATGGCATGCTGCTTTTGTTTACAGTACAGATGTATGTAGACATGTCCCTTCATGTGTACACACATCACGCAGGTATATACAGTACATTACTGCACAGATGCGTCTTCAGTTAAGATTAGCAGTTAGCTTTAGAAACAGTGTAATCTGTAGCACCCATATGCCTGTATGTGAACTGGAGGTGGATGGCTGTATTCAAAATGTCATACTACTATACCGCACACTGCATCCTACAGTAGTATGTGCTGCACACTCTATACGCCTGTGTGTAGTATACAGTACAGTAACATGTTCTGACCTACAGTGTAGTATACTAATACAGTCACATGACCAGTTACCTCACATTTACCTGTTATTACTGTATCCACTGTTTAGAGCTAGCTGCTGCTAACGCTGCTCAGTTCACCTGAAATACGTTTAGCTACCCTCAGCTATTTCACTCTAAAACTGATCCTCTAAAGTGAGTTCATCTTTTATTAATCTTCAGACCTGTATATTTTAACTTTCTGAGGCTCATTCTGATGAAAACATACCCCACTACAATCACTACACCACATTCACCTCAGAGCTGTTATTACTGTATCCACTGTTTAGAGCTAGCTGCTGCTAATGCTGCTCTGTTCACCTGAAATACGTTTAGCCTAGCTGTTAGCTCCCCTCGGCTATTTCACTCTAAAACTGATCCTCTAAAGCGAGTTCATCTTTTATTAATCTTCAGACCTGTATATTTTAACTTTCTGAGGCTCATTCTGATGAAAACATAACCCACTACAATCACTACACCCACATTTATACTCAGAGCTGTTATTACTGTATCCACTGTTTAGAGCTAGCTGCTGCTAACGCTGCTCAGTTCACCTGAAATACCTAGCCTCGCTGTTAGCTACCCTCAACTATGTAGCTCCAAAAATGAACCTCTAAAGCGAGTTCATCTTTTATTAATCATCAGACCTGTATATTGTAAGTTTCTGAGGCTCATTCTGATGAAAACATACCCCTCCACAATCACTACGCTTATATTTACCTCAGAGCTGTTATTACTGTATCCAATGTTTAGAGCTAGCTGCTGCTAACGTTGCTCAATTCACCTGAGATACGTTTAACCTAGCTGTTGTGTGTTAGCAACATGAGCCACATAGCTATAGATGCAAAATATGGACGCCAACCCGTCCTGGCTGATTGACTGATCTGGGGTGAATTGAGTAAATGTAATAGTCGTTATAATATAATATTAAACTTCCTCCATATGGTCCTTTGCTACTATGTGTTCATGACTTCTTATCACAGAAATGACTTTTTAACTCTCCTGTGAGCTACAATAACTCAGCAGAGCTTTAAACGGCTTTGTTCTTGAATGAAACGCAACAAGCACTTTAACATCAACCATTACACCAAACATCTGCGAGGTAATGAGGCCTGTAGAGTGTATATACACTGAAATACCTTTACTCTCAGAGCTGTGGTAGCCTGGAGGCCCGAAGCCTCATCAGTCCTCTGATTGGTCATGGGTTGAAAGCCACCTGAAAATGCTTTGTTACTGCCATTATGTCCTTGAAGGAGGCTATTTAAAGTTGCTCCAGGTGGACTGGCGCTGCATTAGACTTCTGTAAATCACGAGGGCTGAAAGTCTCAGCCAAATTANTGAATTGAGTAAATGTAATAGTCGTTATAATATAATATTAAACTTCCTCCATATGGTCCTTTGCTACTATGTGTTCATGACTTCTTATCACAGAAATGACTTTTTAACTCTCCTGTGAGCTACAATAACTCAGCAGAGCTTTAAACGGCTTTGTTCTTGAATGAAACGCAACAAGCACTTTAACATCAACCATTACACCAAACATCTGCGAGGTAATGAGGCCTGTAGAGTGTATATACACTGAAATACCTTTACTCTCAGAGCTGTGGTAGCCTGGAGGCCCGAAGCCTCATCAGTCCTCTGATTGGTCATGGGTTGAAAGCCACCTGAAAATGCTTTGTTACTGCCATTATGTCCTTGAAGGAGGCTATTTAAAGTTGCTCCAGGTGGACTGGCGCTGCATTAGACTTCTGTAAATCACGAGGGCTGAAAGTCTCAGCCAAATTAGCGTTTTAAAAGCACGTCCATACACATATCTGCATGTATTTGTGTCGGAGAGGCAGCTACATGTCTTGAAATGTGCTATTCTAGAGAAAACCAGAGTCAAAATTATTCACAGTGGTTGTGAATGGTGACCAGATGTCAGAAGACTCTAATGTAATGAACTTGAAATGGTTATATATGATGGTTATACTCGTCATCGAAAAAAATAGCTGCACCCAGAAGGAATCGACCGTCAGGAATGACACTTGGTGGGTATGTTTGACATTGTGAGACATGAGAATGATTCAAGTTTCAGGCTCGGCCATAAGCAAGGAGGGGCCTTATCGCTTTACCTGACTGACTATATTAGGTCATCCTGTTGTGTGTGCTTTCCATTCTGACTTGTGCTGTTGTGTTGGTAGCATCCTTTGCAAGCTAAGTATGCCTCAGAGTTCAAAGGAATTCAAGCAGTTCAAGGAAAAGTTTCAGGAAGCTGGATGGTCTTATCCATGTATTGCATGCCATGGTGGTTGTGCAGATATCACCATAGCACACTTTTGGCGGCAGTGGATAAAAGAAGACACGCACCAGCGACATGAAGGATCTGGGAGAACAAAACAAACCACGGAGAGAGAGAACTGATGAGTCTGACATGCACGGAGTGACCCAACGGGATTCAGTGAGCAGTGATGTCCTCCATGAGTCATCCTGTTAGTGCCAGCACCATGGCTGCACCACGCAGGCACACATGCACACAGACCGTTACGACGACTGCCCTTAACACCATGTCAACGTCTGACTGCAATGGTGTCGTGCCAGACTGTCATCAGTCTTCCGTGATGAATCCTGCTTTTGTCTTGGTGGAGTCGGCCAACGAATCCGTGTGTGGAGGCACCGTGGTCAGCACCAAGATGAACAGTTTGTTATGACGTGTCACACGTCCAGAAGGCCTGGTGTCACTCCACCTCCACCCCTACCGCACCATCCGCAGGAACTGTGTGAGACTATTCAAGCTGCATGGGATGGATTATCACAGGACACCATTAGGAACCTCTACAACTCCATGCCGAGACGTCTGGCATGTTGCATCAGCAAACATGGTGGTCCGACGCCATACTGAGAGACACTACTTCTGTATGTGTAGCTCAATAAATATGGTAACCTTTATCTTCCTTCCCAATAGGACTGCAATCCCACACTTTCTTCTGGGTGCAGCTGTTCTATTGTCAATGCGTGTATATGTCTTAAAAAACAAATGTAAGCAGTTAAACCTTTAGATGAAAATGTCTTTATAAGAAGGACACTTGGACGCACTTGTTTCAATGGCACTTCTGCAGTCAACTGTGACAGCAGGCCGGAGTAAGAATGCTTGCTGATGCTTAGCGAGACACCTCAGCCTTAAATGATTAACTGCCACAAGAATACCTCATTTCATTGATATTTAACTGCTGGAGCTTCATGTATGATCTACCAGGTACGGCTTTGTGATTGACCTTGGCCCAGCAGGCCTTTTGGAGTCTCTTTTGGGTTAGTGGTGTTCTTAAGTATTCATACCCAGCCATTTGGTGCCATTCAGACTGCTTTGAGTTTTTTTTTTTTTGCTTCACAGTCTTTAGAACTTGAATTCCATCCCAATGCATGATGGAACCATGTAGTAAGCATTGAACACATTTCAGAGAAGACTATAAGGGCCAAATAAGACAAGTTGTGGGTGAGATTTTGATTATCCAAGCTACAGCCATTCAGGTGTGGTCTAAACGGGAATCAACAAACAGGTAACGTGTAATTCCTTGCTCTACAGATTTTAAAGACATCCGAAGTCTGGATATGTGGAAACCTGGCAAGATGAACTGGCTCTGTTTGTTCAGTTTTGTCTTCCATTCGTCCTTCTGAGCATGCCAGATTAAACCTTAACCACTCACTGACACAGAACGTACCTTCTCTCTGGACTACTCTGTCCAAAAAAATGGCCAATAAAACACACACACACACACACCCAACACACACACAATATGCCAAAAGTAAAAAAATGCCACAGTAAGAGTCCTGGGCAAGACTCAGAGTGCTACCCTCACTGGCTGTTGGCTTCAAATGAGTGCTTGCAAAACAATATAAATGTGTACTATAATTGTCATGCTCCTGTCAAAACATATATATATTTGTGTGTGTGTGTGTGTGTGTGGTCAGAAGACCTGGGAGACAAGAGAGGGCACATCTCTGTCTCTGAGCCTGTTTTGTGCCATGCTCTTAACTTGAAATATCATATTCTGGAATGCCATAACATGCTAGTCGTACAGGTAAAGCAGGTCCTTTGGGCAGTGTGGCTTAACAATGTCAGTTCCATCTTTTTCTAATAATTGATTCCATCCTTTATCATCCAAAATGAACAGGTATGTAGTGTCACTTTGCTATCTTAGGGGTAATCAGAGTTACATCAGGATGGGTTGTCATTCTGGCAACCCTGTACAATAAGGGTACATGAAAGAGAATGGGTTCTTCTATTGTTGCAATGTCAAGCTTACAGAACCTTTTTCTAAAAGGAGTCAGTCTCCATAACCCTCTAATCGTGCAGTGTTCTGAGCATTCACGGTTCAATATAGAACCATTTCCTTTCCTAAGGAACCTTCAAACCGTCATTTAGATGTGTAGCTTGCATATCAGAAATGTTACTGCTAATATGCAGCTCAACAGTGTGTTTTATCAATTGTTCATTTTATATTTGTTTTATTATTTTGAAAACTTTGGGACGAAGTGCACGTTGAATCAGAAGCGGTTGGTCTCCCTGGTTCATCAGAACATCATGTAGGCTAATCTCAGTAAATCAGTAAACTCAGTAAATCCCATCCCAGGCATGTGATCCAAGCCTCGAATCAGAGCCGGTATCAGTCACCTGTTTTCCTCAGTATACAAGGCAGTTTATGTGTTTCCATGTCGTAAAGTATTGCCATTTTCTTTAGTGCTTACTGAGTGTTTATCTGTTTGCCTTCCTGTTATGACCTTTGCTGTTCTCTGGTTTTTGTCTTAGGCCAAGGTAGCTAGTCTGATTGTCTTCTGGGTTTTACTCTTGCCTGCACCTTGACTACTCTTAATGAATTATCCTGCGTTGTGTGTTTTTGCTCCTTTGTTGCTGACCTGGGCTTCGCTTCTGGATTGCCCCTTTTAAATAAACCTTCAGATTTGTTTTTTTGTCCACGAGCATCATTCCTTTTTGGCCAGTATTACAAATGTTGCTTAATTATTGACTTAGTTCCTCTGTCATTTCATAATCAACACAACAGTATAGTAACTTTGAAGGCGACAAAGACCATGAACTCATGAAGAAGTAATGCTAGCAAATTGTAAAACTTCTTTGTAAAAATTGTAAAAAAAAAAAAAAAAGTTTATTGTTGATATTTACATTCCAACTACATGTGACATCTGCATCTAGATACTGTACGGTCATATCCGAACATTAGGACCACCCCTGGTTTGGAAGGAACTTGGTCATCACAGATGTCTCGTGACAGGGTTTGCTCCACATAGAAATGAATGAGCTCACAAATTGGCTGTAGCAGAGTGCAAAATGATCATCATAGGCAAAGGACTTTTTGGCTGATGTCCAAAAGGACATGATAATAGGGTTCCGGGGGCGAAGGCCAGTAACACCTCTGAAACCGCTAACTTTGTGGGATGTTCTAGTGCTGCCATAGTGAAGGTATATCTAGAAAGAAGCATAACAGTGGTCCCCCACAGGGCAGTTGATGCCCATTCATTCAGTTTGCACTGGAGTGCCATAATTGGACACTGAAGGACTGTAAAAACATTGCCTTCTTGGACAAAACCAAGTTTGTGCTGTAGAAAGTGAAAGGGCGGTGGCATATGTGTCACCAAACACATGAGAACCGCCTCCAAGAGACGACTGTGGGCCAAACGCAGGGTGGTGGTGGCAGCAGTGTTTATGTCTGGGGGAAGTTTTCCTGACATGATCTTGGACCACTAACACCACTGCATTATTCTCCAGATGCCAACATGTGCTTGGCACTCCTAGCAGGTCATGTGCACTCATACATGTTGACGTTCCTCCCAGATGGTAATGGAACCTATCAACAGGATAACACCCCACTTCACCATGCAAGGGTGGTGCAAGAGTGGTTTCAGTAGCCCGCAGTGACTTTGGTGTCTTTCCCTGACCTTCTAACTCTCCCCATCTCAATCCAGGTTCACTGTGCTGACCCACAACCACACAATTTGAGGGAGCTCAGTGCTCTGCTGCGGTTGGAATGAGCATGAGTGCATCTGGATACCTTCTGTTCCCTAATACGGTCCATGGCAGAATGTCCCACTAGTATCACCCAAGCCAGAGTGGTTATTCCTACTATTAGGTTCTTGGTCGTAATGTTCTGTTATGACCTTGTAGTTTCCTAGGACAAATATAATCTACTCATAAATATAAAAACATGCCTCATTGTCTGGTAAAAACACACTTGTAAAAAAATATATAAATATAATAAAAGTGTACCAAGGTATGATACGTTATCATGATTCAATTGGCCAACTTCCTTATTACCCAACTGACTGTCGCCAAATTTGTTTTGCTGTACACTTCAGACATTTAAGCCCGTTGCTGAAATGATATTTACGAAACCAAGTTTGTGCTAGAAAGTGGAAAGTGGAAGGACGGTGGCATATGCGTCGCCAAACACATGAGAACCGCCTCCAAGAGACGACTGTGGGTCGTAATGTTCTATTATGACCTTGTAGTTTCCTAAGACAAATATAACATACTCATAAATATAAAAACATGCCTCACTGTCTGTGTTGTTCTCTGCCTGAGGAGATATGTCTGTGTGTCTGGAGTGGTAAAAACCCGCTTGTAAAAAAAAATATAGAAATATAATAAAAGTGTACCAAGGTATGATACGTTATCATGGTTCATTTGCCCAACTTCCTTATTACTCAACCTACTGTCGCCAAATTTGTTTTGCNATGATACGTTATCATGGTTCAATTGCCCAACTTCCTTATTACTCAACCTGACTGTCACTTAATTTGTTTTGTTGTACACTTCAGACATTTAAGCCCGTTGCTGAAATGATTTGATGGTTTATATGCCGTTATATTTGTAACACCTCTTAGGTTCCAACTAAGGCCCAAACCCATTTCCTTTTTTACCCCTACCCTTTGTTTTTGAGTGTAACCATCCCCCTTGAATCTGAGTTACAAGGGGTAGTGGTTGAAATTTGGCCCCTATGAAATGGGACCACCCTTCAGGAACCGGATACGTCATCTATTTCTTGCAGTCACATGACTTCATTAACAGGAGGGTGAAGTTCAGCTCCTCACTGCTTGAATACATTTAGGGCATCATATGACTTCAAAGAGGCGGATGACCATTATTTATTACCTCCACCAAGAATTCTTCAGTAATATGAAAAAGCTGAACTGAGCTTTTTAATCGCCAGCTTCATGATCCAATTTCCCCGTTCCACCTTAAATGGTGCAGCTACCTCAGGTACCAGAACGTAATTTCGCTAGGTAGTGCTGAGACATCTGCGTACTACTAGAGATTTTTACACGTGTTATGAAGAAAACAACCATAAAACACTTTTACAGCGGTTATCTTACAGTACAGCAGCTTTCTAACAGAGAAGATACTCATATTTATGGGTCTCTTTGGACACTTGTGCAGCCATCTTGCCGATGATTCGCAGGGCATTCTGGGAATTTTCTCCTAACATGCCATCTCAACAACAATCGAGACAACCCTACCCTTAGACGTGAACATGCAAAATGGAGGGGTAGGTCTAAGTGTTAGGGGCGAGGGGTGAAATGGGATTGGGCCCTAACGTGATTAAGGTTAATAAACACATAAGTTTGTTTTTGTTGGTTCTTTCTATGCTGCAAAAGCCCATAAATAATCATTAGATTTTAAGGCGAGAGGACAACAATAATTTCACTTATTCAATTTGTGTTCTATAGGTATCTAACAGCTTACAGTTTAGGGGTACTGACCTCTGGACTGATCATCATTCTAGGTAAGATATTAACCTAACTACAAAGAGTTAATATCGCTTCGTCAGACATCAATTAAATCCACAGCATGAGAAGAATCACTTAGACAAATCTGCTAGGCTTACAAATGAGAAAACAATGAATGAGATAATCCAGGTTAAAATGAAACATGATATAGAACAATAGAAATAAAACGTGATTAAACCACGATCCAACGCTTATTAAGACAATGATGTTTTAAAGAAATGAAATGAAATTCTATTATATTATAGGATATAAAAATGCTGTTACAGAATTGAAGTGCTGTAGAGCTAGCACTGTTTTGAACTGAGCTGAAAGCCTTCTGTGGTCTTTAATTTGTAAGCCTCGATTTGCACATTGCAACCTTTTTACAGCTTTGGTCCTGCATGTATAATAGTTTTGGTTATTCATGTAACGTTCTCTATTCTGTCTATTCTCTCTCATTAAAGTAGATATACACTCCCCACTGAAAGGACTGAAAGATAAAACCAGTGCAGTGAAATTGACCAAGTTGAACAAAATTACAGTATCATTGACCACACAGATAATAATCTAGAAGAGCATGTCGGTTCACTCCATGATGACGTCGCAGCCACATGTCCCGAACCCACCAATCACACTTCATTTCCCCGATCAATCTCTCCTGATTTTTAACTAGACTCACCTGCACCTCATTTCCCCTTCAGTACTTAAACCCCTCAGTTACAATCCCTCATTGCGAAGTATTGCCAAACCCCTTTTGCATACTATGCGGTCTCTCTGTATTTCTCTGCTTGCTATCTCTGGCATCCACTCTTCTTTGTTCTCTGACTCTCTTCCTCTCAGATTCTTCCTTTTGGTTTTTGTTTGCTTGTCTGATTGCTTATCTGGTGGTGACCTCCCTTGGATCTCTGGATTTCTTTTTGGATTCTCCTCTGATTTGTTTGCCCGTTTATCTGACTCTCTGGTTCCCGACCCCTGCCTGTCTCTCGTACATCCCCCTCAGCCTCGCTCTTTGTTGCTGATTCTGATTGTCAACCTGTCAAATAAACACTCTCTGACTTTCGCAAAGAAGTACATTTGTCCTTGACAACAATGTAAAAATGTGTAATACTTACCACAAGGGGGGGGGGGTAACCCCACAACCACAGCCCCCCAAAAAACATTTATCCATTTGTGTTTTTTTTTTTTTAAAAAGTGTTTAAAAATGGTTTCATAATTTGTTCCTTTGTTCCAGCTCACTTCTACGGCACACTGATCAAGCCAGACAGTCCGAGCAAAAGAGATGGTAATTTTTTAGTTTCCTAAAATCATAATAAAAAATCATAATAAAAATAGCAAGTGTACGAATGCAATTGTTTATGATGCTTGTTTAAGTGCTGGTTGTTTAATTTCAGACTAGTCATTTCCAAAAGCTTATCCATCAACAATAAAGTGCCGCAAATGGCTTTCAGTTTAATGTCATGCTGAAAAATGTATATGTTCTAAAACAGACACACGGGAGCGTTGCACATGGCCTTCAAGATCCAAGGTTGTTTGTAAGTAAATGCTAATATTATTGCCACCTGACTTATTTCCTTAAAAGCATCGTATAGACACACCAAGACAATTGTATTACATTCTCATTTCCATATTTAATTTCTTTTTTGTACAGGGTCTTGCATATGCATGGATTTCATGTTCATTTATGGATTTTTGGTGGCCATTTGTGAGGTCACTTTTACAAACTTCAGCATATGCAATAAATACTAATTGTGCTTTTGGATGACTCTGTTGAAGTATTGAAACTCCACTAATCACCAATCTGGAGTCTTCATCAGTTTCTGACTACAGAGTTGCTCTTGCCTGGCTATTTTTGGGTGGTGGTCTATTTTCGACCTAGAAATTCCATTGACTTGTGAAAAAACACACTACTGCGCCTTATACACCTGTACCAGCTACACACATTACCATGTCAGTGTTGCTCTGTGCAGAGAATGGACCACCACCTGAATAATATCTTGTCAGCTATTGTCATTGTGCATTTCCAATAACCTCCAGGAATAAAATGACCATTTTAAAATTGGAACCTGATGTTAGCAGCTCTATTGTTTTTGTTCATTAGATGGAAAGAAAAGGATAATGAATGGCAAACGACCTCAGCATGTACAATGGCCTTGGTTTGTCAGACTGGAAAATGGCAGCTATGGCTGTGGGGGCTCTCTTGTGAGTGATCGTCATGTGCTAACAGCAGCCCATTGCTTTGACGAGTATGTATAGCAATTGAATGAAATACATATCAGTATCTGATCTCTCTTATCCTGTGCAAAACCTCATAAGATTTATAAAAGGTCTTATAACATAATTTCATTAAAATTCAATTTAAAAAGTGTATTATTAGTGCACTATTACACTTAACTGTATATACTGTACATCTTAACTCCTGGACACTCTGGACACTTTACTGTATATACTGTACATCTAAACTCCTGGACACTCCACTTTACTTTACTTAAATACCAATATACGGACATGTTTATCATGTTAATTCAGTCATTATTTGCTGATAACTGCGCCCCTTGCACATTCATGCACATTTATTTATTACTATATTACTATATTTATTAATTTATTACATTTATTTATTATTATATTACTGCACAACCCTGTTTTTTGTTTTGTATTTATTTTACTGTTTTATTGTGCTGTTTTTGTGAAACTGCTACTGGCTGCTAAATTTCCTTCGGGATCAATAAAGTATCTATCTATCTATCTATCTATCTATCTATTTATCTATCTATCTATTTATCTATCTATCTATCTATCTATCTATCTATCTATCTATCTATCTACCTAAACAGTAGCATGTTTTTCCTTGTCTAGTACATAGAAGCTAGAGAATCTGAGTTTTAAGTATTAGAACTGTATGATGAACTTGTTATGAAGTTGATCAGACTGTCAATGAAATGAAAGGAAGTAAAAGTAACTTGGAAATGCTTCATATCCACAATATACCTCACTTGATTCTCTCGCAGTACGGGCCCAAATGAAGATTACTGGCAGGCCTACGTGGGCGTGGTCAGCCTGAATGAAACTCTCGAAGCCATACAAATAATAGAGATCATCTTACACAAGGATTACGATAAGGACAGCACAGTCTTCAGAAACGACATTGCCTTGTTGACGCTTATCCAGCCTGTTCAATTCTCTGGTCGGTCCACTCTTTCCTTATACTTACATTCTGTCCACATATTTATTTTACATTCTGTCCATATATTATTTTCTATAAACATCTACCTAAATACCTTAAATGTTGTGGCTATTCTCACACTCCTTCTTGCTATGCATTACAGACAAAATCAACACCGTGTGTCTCCCACTTCCTGGCCATGTCTTTCTACCTGGTACAACATGCTGGATAGCAGGATTTGGGGAAACCAGTAAGTCTAGACGTGAGTGCTGCCAAAAGCTTTCTATGTATTTAATCCATGTAACCCCGAAAATTGCAGACTTGTTTTAATATCAGCACGTATTGTTTAGTATCTTACACTCTTAAAAAGGTGTAAGCACTTGCTCTGAAACCGGTTCTCAGGGACCCCCAGATGGCCCACATTTTTTATGTGTTGGAGGAAAAATCTGCACCATCTTTGAGTCCTAGAATAACCGCTGCCTTAGCGACCCTTACAGTGAACGGTCTTTTAAAGAGCCATATGAAGAACCTGGATCTTTATGTGCAAGTCAGGCACCATTTAAGAACCTCTACTGCATGTGGAGTATTATATGGTCCAAATAAAGTCAACTGCAGCAAGTTTAATCATGGGACATCACAAGATGAATTCAGTTCATGACTTAGTTCATGTTGACGTACAGAGTTGTAAATTACAAAGCAGTTTCATTACAAAGGTTTCGTGTCTATTAATCTTTGCCGGTCGTCTTCTGCGTGTGTCATAGATCATGCAAGACGCTCCAGTGACTTGAGTGAGGTGTCTGTGGACATTATAGGGCAAACTGATTGTAACTCTCAAAATGTCCATGATGGCATGATCCTTCAGAGCATGCTGTGTGCAGGACATCTAAAAGGAGGTGGAGATGCTTGCAGTGTAAGTGTAACACACACACACACACACACACTTCATTGTTTAAACCCTAAACTTGTGCTTTATGGGTTTGTACCCAGGTAAAAATGAAGTATATTTTAAATGTACTAGAAATGTATTTTAATACCAGCAAGTACATTTCAAGCACATTATCGTTTTGTGTGCTAAATACAAGAGCAAAATATATAGATTACAAGTACATTTGACCTCAGTAGTACTTAACAAAACTATACAATGAATATATATATATATATATACACACACACATATATATATATGTATATTTTAATGTACTAGAAATGTGCTTCAATATGCACTTAAGTATCCCTAAATTAATCTAAGAGATGTCAGTTAAGTACAATTAGTTCTATTTAAATATATACTTAATAGCACTAATGATTATATTTAGCATACTAAGCACACTTTCAGTACCTCAATTACAAGTCCAAAGAAGTATAATACGTATACTTATACTACTTTCGTTTCTTTTTAAGTCTTCACAAGTCAAGAAAGTGTTAACTCTTAAATATGATTCTCATGATTTTGCTAAGTTAACCCTTTCCTGAATTGAAGCATGATATAAAGCCATGTGAGATGCATGCTCAGGGTTCCACTGGCTAAATCTAACCTAACGATAAACGCCTGTTCACTAATGTCTTAAAATCACAAATCTTCTTTTTCTAAATATCTCTTTCTCTGCAGGGGGACAGTGGTGGTCCCTTGGTGTGTGAGGGTCAGGATGATCTCTGGTATCTGACCGGAATAGTCAGTTGGGGAGTCAATTGTGGAAGGCCAAACAAACCAGGCGTCTACACCAACGTGCCGCACTTCTTAAAATGGATACAGGAAAAGCGGAGCATTACAGCACACTAACGCATTACACTCACTGAGTTACTGTACACCAACACACTACTTACAGCACACTAACGCATTACACTTACTGAGTTACTGTACACCAACACACTACTTACAGCACACTAAC
>CM067477.1:38167002-38191202 GCA_034552555.1 Semaprochilodus insignis
GGAGGAGAAGGAGGAGGAGGGATTGGAAAAGGGAAAGGAGAGGGAGAAGAAGGGAAGGAAGGACGGACGGACAAACGCAGTAATGGTATTTATCCGTTAGCTTTTAGCTTTATCAACCCCTGTGATAAACAATAAACAGGCTATATAATGAGAAAAAGGGCAGCTAATAAGCTAAAGCTAGCTTATCAGTCGGAATTCTCCGGTCCACCTTAAATGGCGCAGCAGTTCCATTCGGGCGCTTGGGGCGCCAGAATGGGACTGCTGCGCCGTTTAAGGTGGACCGGAGAATTCCGACCGGGATGCTAACCGAAGAAAGGCGTGTTTGCTTAAATGGCAGTCATGTTAGCTAAGCTAGCGACGAACACTGAAAGTGAAGCCTGGCTAGTGAGCCGGCTTGTCTTGAGGAAGGCTGGCTGATGCCGGACACTTTATCACTCCCGCCCTCTTTCCGTCAGGCACGTTAAACGCAGTTTCACCCGGTTTATCCCGGTTTTTCCGCCTTTTTGTGCGGCTAAGACTGTATGCTAAGCGGCTAACGTTATTGTTCGCATCGCACGCGCTAGCCTATGACAAACGGCTGCCCGAGAGCCCTGTCATTACTGGGCTGCACAAACTGCAATTTAGCGTTCACTTTCCTCCACGTTTCGTACAGACAAACGGACTTTCTGTGTGCTTTTGTTTCCGTAAGCAGCTCAAATTCGCCTCTCCCGGCGACGTTGCATTTATTTCAGTCCCGTTTTCCTTTATTTAACCTGCTTTTTCGGGTGCTGAAGGGGAACTCCACCGAATAGCCCAAAATTGCCTAGCAATTCAGTCCTTGGGATCTGAGCAGAGCCATCCAGAGAGGGGAACTCCACCCATCTGTCAAGAAGATTTCTGGGTGATTCAATGACTGGGATGTAAACAGACCCATTCCGAGTGGCTGAAAGGGAAGTTCCAACCATCTATCAGAATTCCTATGGAAATTCAATGAGTGGGAAGTAAACAAAGTCATTCAGAGGGGCTGTATGTGAGGTAGTAGACGGGCAGTTCCACCCTGTTCTCAAGTTCTCTATGAATTGCAATGGCTGGGATGTAAACAGAGTCCTTCAGCAAGGCTTGGTGTGCAGCAGTAGAAGGGGAAGGCCACCCATTTTTCAAATTTCTTTTTTTTTCTGCCCACCCATCATAATTTTGGTGCCGATTTCCTTAAAACTGCTCACAGTGGTGGCGATGGGAACCAGACGTCAGCCGTTTTGAGTCTAATGCCTCAAAAAAAAAGTTATTACATCGATAAGTTATTGTATGAAATGCTTATAAATACACTGCTTGGTGCACGAGACGTTGTTATTCACTTCCTAGTTATTCATGATAGAGGGATGCATTCGGGGTGCTGTAAGCCAAAAGAATCCCAGACGAAAACTGACTTTTTCAGGTTTATTGCTATTTTGACGTCATCGGCATTACATATCGTCGCTGTCCAAAGAAAAACAAGTGTCTCCAAAATGGCAACTTTACAGGAGAGCCCAAAAAACCTCATTTAATTGTAATGGAAGTCGATGGAGCCACACGTTTTTCCAAGCAGTTTTGGGCCATTTGTTTTGGTCCATTCGTCATGAGATTTTCACCCAGTGTAAACAGCAGCTGCTGTGCAGAAAAGCAAAAATCGACAACAAATGGAGATGCATGTTTTTCTTTGGACAGCGATCATATAAAACTCAGAAGACATGCGTAGGTTCACTGGTAGTGACGGATAGTAAATCAGATGGCTATGTTTGTGTGACCCTTGGTCCCCTTCACCACCACTGCGAAGAAATCTCGGGTCAATGAACCATTTCACTCCAAACTAGGGTTCAACTGATGTTTTTGCCAGGGTCGATAACGAGTATTACTAATCAGGGACAGCGCTAACTGATATTTGGCCAGCAGATGCCTTGTAAATGTGTAAAAGCAACACCAGTGAGGGAAGTATGAATGACTATGTGGTTATTTCATTGTTTTGTTCAACCAAAATCAGATTTGATGTGATAACTCGCAGTAGTAGTGCTGAGTGGATCAGATGCAATGGAAACGGAAGAGTAGAGAGCTAGTTTAGTCAAGGGGAAATGAAAGAAAACGACCAGAAACATGATGCCGTATTTATGAAACGGTACATCCGTACATGCATAACAACAGAGGCTTTCATAGACAAGGAAGCAACTTCATATGGCGATTCCGATCTGTAAAATGCTGTCTCATCGTCTCTGATGATCGATGGGGCCGATAACACTTACTCCAAACCGCTCGGAATGACTTTGTGTACATCTCAGCGGTTTAAGCATGCAGGCAAGGTATTTACTCTTTCATGGTAAAGAAACCCAGCGTATTAATAATCTGTTTTTAATACAGTTATTATATGGAGATATGGAGATGGCGTCTCTATACAGGTAGTATCTATATATCAAGGAATATGAGAGGTAATATTTTTCAATATTGACTTAAGTAACATGAAAAATGGCTGTACAAACAAACACAAATATTTGCTTGAAAATAGGCGACTTCATGACGTGCGTGGTGGTGATCAGTATAATAAGTGATAAGTTCCAACATATTTACTGGCATATACGCATAGTGTACACAACACTTGAGCCCGAGATTTGGACCAGTAATCATTAGGCCTGACCCGAATACTTTGACTACTGGAGTATCCGTTATTATGTTCCTATTTCCTATTTGTGTCATTATTTAGCGTTCAGAAATCAGAAGCTTTGTTTTCGTTAACCCTTGAGACTCCAACTGTACGATTTCTGAGATCAGATTAGGGCTCAGACATCCATTTAAGAAGTCTGATAAAGAGATCTGGATTTTGCTGTGTAAGTGGGTCTCGCTGGACATGTATACACTGACTCTGATTTCTTTCTAATTTCTCAGTTCAGTTTCCTCATATGCAAAAAAAGAGACCACGGTATCAGAAATAAACAAAAAATGTTTAATACAGTAACCGCGAGATGGTAATAAAACTTATAGAGCAACACTAAAACCAACGACATGCTCGGCAAAATTAAATATGCAAGTATTCCTCATCTTCTAAATGGCGTATGCTCATATTTTCCACCAAAGGGATTTGATGTTTAAAAAAAAAGGCATCAGTATGAAGTTTACTTTTACGCTCACGTCACATCTTCCTCTGTGAGCTATTTGGCTGGTTGGAAAGCAGAAATCCAATTCCCGCCTGACTCGTGTAGACCCAGAGTTATCTGATTACTCGAGTGCATGTGAACATGTTGAATGGATTACTGACAAAATCTGATTTTCCGACGCATGTAAACACGCGCAATGTTTAACAGAAAGAAATGGCGAATTTGTTTGACTGCAGTTCTAGACGATGAATGACGTGGGTGAAAGAGCTGAGCATCCTCAGGCATTCGTTTAGCTGTGGAGCTGTATCAAACAGGGATAATGGGCAAGCTAATCGGTTTAGCTGATGACTGGTATGAATAAGGTACGAATGACTTTTTGAATTTAGTGTAAAACATTATTTTGATGTTCTTATTTGAATTTTCCTGTTCCACCTTAAATGGTGCCGCAGTTATTGTAATGCCTTGGTCGCAGAATGTCACTGTGGCACGATTTAAGGTGGAACAGGAAAACTTTCGGCAACCTTCGGCTCCTATTAAAACTACAGATACTAGTTTAATTGTTGGATAAATGTTGTTATCCGTACAGCATTAAATAAACCAATTAGGACCTTTTGATAGTCAATATTGGTTTGTCGATGGGGGTTAATGATATTAAACTTAATTAAAAATTAAAACTGAATTAACGTTCTCTCATGTTCGAAACCTTTGAACCTCTCATGGTGGCAGGGCGCCACCTTTAATGTGACTGTAGATGCGATATGGTTTTCCTGTGTTTACATAAGATATTGGCTATGCTAACAATGTAATGTTTATGCAACTGCCAATTTTGTGGTTTGTTTAATGTCAATTAAATATTTTAAACTGAGGTGATTATAGTTGTGTCAGTACTTTCTGAACATTTTAAACACATTTAGTTGGACAGATTGTGACAAATAGTGACATTTAAGCACGTTAATAGGGATCAACTGTGCAGTTGTGTTGCTACAGCATCCAGCGTGGGCCAAGTGAAAAATGAAATGTCGACCAAACCCAAAATACAAACCAAACACAAGCTGCATATCGTCGCTGTCGTGGGGAAAAACAACCTGCACACCCCCCCATCTGTTGTTTCACCAATGTAGTTCCATGACAAATGTTGGATTGCCTTCACCATGCTGTTTCTGTCAGAATGCAGTAGATCAATAGTCCCCGGCACTGATCCTGGAGATCTGCTTTCCTGCAGAACTCAAGTCTCCATCTTTCACACCTGACCTAGCCCTTCAGGGTTTTGCAAAGATGGAAACAGAACTCTCCAGGAAGATGGATCTCCAGGAGCCGGACGATTTGAGTGAAATATCCAGTTGCGATTTTGCAGAGTCGTATTGTGACTGCGATTATAAATAGCCTATATTTGCTATAAATTTAGGTTCCGGTTTGTGTTTAGCCAATCAAACCAGGATGTCCATCTTTTTCTGGCTTAAGGTTAGACCCCTGAATGTAGTTTGCCAGTAAGGTACGAATGTGATATCATCAAACGTGGAGGTTTGGTCCAGTTTATCTACAGTCAGTTCGCAAGCTCTGTGTTATTAGGTCAAATTTCCCCATGTAAAACTTCAGACAGTGTTTTTAATAATGTTGGCCTCTAGTTAATAACATTGCAGCTTTTGCAGTTTGAAAACTAGTGTTAAACTGATTGATTGATTGGTTGATTGATTGATTGAGGTATAAAAACAACTGATTTTTTAGCCCTAATCTGCAGTGTAATCTTCCTGTGTGCATGCACCACACCAAAATTTTGGGGGTTAGCCATATCCTAAATATAAAAAAGTGTTTGCAGAATTGCCATTATACTTAATAATAGTAAAAATAATAAACTTAACAAAAGATGACATCATAATATTAATTACGCCGGTCATTTAACTAATTTACGGGCATTCGGTCAGTCATGGCATGCAGATGGTGAGTTGGCTATGCAATAACGTTCTAGAAGTTTACAAGGGTTGACATGCAATCCGTAGTACCCGTGGTCATGGTAGGATTTGGGCACTACTTCAGATAGGATATGAACATGGAGTTGTAGGACAGTTTTAACTCATTCATTGTATTTCTGTGTGTGTGTGTGTGTGAGTGAAGCAGTGAAACAGTTCAGTCGTATATTGGTATACAGTTGGTTCTGCCCTGAGGTGGTTTTCTGTGTTGACTCACATCCAGGCGTCTAAACAGGACCAATTGTGGGAAGTTCTTCCTAACAGATAGTGAAGTGTCAGCGTAACCAGAATGATTCATGAGGGTGCTGTTCTTTTTTTGTTATGGTTTTGTGAAGCATGTGGTGTTATTTTTGGAATTAAGCCTATGGAAAGTAGCTTACTGGGCATGAACTGGCTGATGAAGGAACATGATATTGATGTACACTGTACACGCATCACTTTCTTTGGCTAGCTGGTTCCTGGTGTGGCCTGCATGATTTTGGCAAATCTCGCAAACGTTGTTTTTTCCAAGCATCGCATGTAGTTAGTGCTTGCATAAACATCTTAAGTGAGCAAGAAAGCTTTGAGTGTCTGATTATATTACGTCATGCTATTGATTGGAGTGATATTGGATCTGCACATCCATCAGTGTCATCATTCATTACCGAAGCACTAAGTGCTTGATATGATTGCTTCCGTGTGCAAACATGCCTCTCCTCACATATGCCCCTGGTTATGCTATCAGATAAAGATGTTGTTGTTTTATGTTCACCCTGCCTTGTATTTTTGATGGAGTGGTGTTCTTCTGAATGTGTTTCCGAACAGGTTTTTTTTAGGTTTTTAATTTTGCCACTTTTTCACCATTGCATAAATTAAACAGGCTAAATCCCAGATTGCAAGGGGGCATGGGCCGATTCTGGCACTGCCAGTCTGCTGTGACCCAAAGGTGGCCCACTTATTTACAACATGCATTTGGCCCACCTGTCCCAAAACAGATCCGGTCCACTTCTGGCACAGATACGGCAGAGTTGCCTACTTTTGGCTGGGGCGTGGCCCTAATGTGAGTGGTCCACCCAAGTGCCGTCAACCCATCTGGCAAGTGGGCCAGTTTGAAAATGGGGACTGTGGGCCAGATTTGGGCCAGAACAGTGCCGTGTTTAAAATACTGACTATTATTAACTAAACTATTATTATTACTATTAGGTATTATTAACTAAATACTGATTATTATTACTAAACTATTATTACAATTAGTTTGACTGTGTTTCACATAATGTGTTGATGGTGTTCACGGTATGCTCAGAAAATGATCCACCTCTGTTATATGGAAGCATATATTATTAAACGATTATAAGGTTTCTATTAATTGTACATAATTATGTCTCTTTCTTCTTCCTTGTGTTTTTCAGGATGCTCATTGCTAAAAGACATCCCCGCCACACGTTTGATATTCACCGTCAAGCTTGTCGTTCCCAGTCATCACCATTGGCGATTTGTCCCCCAGTTCCTCAGTAATATGGGCAAGAAACATGCCACCATAGTCATACTGATGTGAAGGAGCGAATGAACATTGGAAGCAGGAATAAACCTGGGACAAATGTGACCAAACAAAAGGGATCCTCGCGTACCGCTTTATGGACACGTTTCAGAGAGTCAGCCTGTGTCGACTTTTGTGGCATGGCAAGATGAGTGCCTGCATACGATGATGGCTAAAAAGCAAGATTCACGAGCGCCCACCTACAACTTGGTTGTTGTCGGCCTTTCGGGCACCGAGAAAGAAAAAGGCCAATGCGGAGTCGGCAAATCTTGCCTTTGTAATCGTTTCGTCCGCCCTAGCGCAGATGACTTTCACCTTGACCACACGTCAGTGTTGAGTACCAGTGATTTTGGAGGCCGAGTTGTCAACAATGACCATTTCTTGTTCTGGGGTGAGGTGGAGCGAGCTTTGGAAGATGGCGCAGACTGTAGGATGCACGTTGTTGAGCAGACCGAGTTTATCGACGACCAGACGTTTCAGCCGCATCGTAGCACAGCGTTACAGCCTTATATCAAAAGAGCTGCCTCCACAAAACTGGCATCTGCAGAAAAGCTCATGTATTTCTGCACTGACCAGCTGGGGCTGGAGCAGGACTTTGAGCAGAAACAAATGCCTGAGGGGAAGCTGCAAGTGGACGGCTTCCTTCTGTGCGTCGATGTAAGTCGAGGGATGAACCGCAACTTTGATGACCAAATGAAGTTTGTCACCAACCTCTACAATCACCTAGGCAAGACGAAAAAGCCTGTGGTGCTGGTGCTGACCAAGTGTGATGAAGGCGTCGAGCGATACATTAAGGACTCTCACACATTCGCCATCACTAAGAAGAACCTGCAGGTTGTCGAGACATCGGCTCGGTCTAACGTCAACGTGGACTTGGCTTTCCTGACCCTGATTCAGCTCATCGATAAGGGGAGGGGCAAGCCTAAGATAATACCTTATTTTGAGGCACTGAAGCATCAGAGTCAGTTGATCGCCACCGCAAAGGACCGCTACGAATGGCTGGTGAACCACATAGTGAAGAATCACAACGAGACATGGCCCAACGTCAGCCGACGCATGCAGACAGCACAAGAATACAAAGAGTACGTCTTTTTAGAAGGCACAGCCAAGGCAAAAAAGCTGTTCCAGCAGCATATCCATCGACTCAAACAGGAGCACATCGAGAGACGTCGTAAGGGCTATTTAAGTACTCTTCCCTTGGCCTTGAGTTCCTTAGTATCTGAACTCGATGAAATTGAGCACTTGAGCTGGTCTGGGGTACAGAAGGTGCTGGAGTCCAAAAAGGACTTTGACCATTGGTTTGTGGTGCTGGAGGACGCCCCATGGGAGGACACCCCGCATCTGGACAATATGGAAGATGAGCGCATACCTTTTGACGTGCTGGATACGACTGCAGCCGAGATCATCTTTGACGCACATCTCGAACATCTGCGAAACGAGAGCAGGCGGGCCGAGATGCGACACGAGTTCAAGATGAAACTGGCATCTTCGCCCTTCGTCACCCCCGGGAAGCCGTGGGAAGAGGCACGCAGCTTCATAATGAACGAGGACTTTTACCAGTGGCTGGAAGAACCGGAGTACTTGGACATCTACAACAGACATCAGAAGGTGATTATTGACAGAGCAAAGGAGGATTTCCAGGAACTTCTGCTGGAGTATTCCGAGCTTTTCTATGAGCTCGAAGTGGACGCCAAGCCTAGCAAGGAAAAGATGGGAGCCATTCAGGAAGTGCTTGGGGAGGAACAGCGCTTCAAGGCTTTGCAGAAACTGCAGGCAGAGAGGGATGCTTTAGTATTGAAGCACATCCATTTTGTGTATCACCCAACCAAGGATACCTGCCCTAGCTGCCCACACTGTGTCGACAACAAGATTGAGCAAACTTTAGCTTTATGCTTCCCCACACGTTACCCTTCCTTTGGAAAGTCTCACATGAACGACAGCAAAGCAGATAGGATCAACCTGGTCATCTTGGGAAAAGATGGCTTAGCGAGAGAGCTGGCTAACGAGATTCGAGCTTTGTGTACCAACGATGACCGCTATGTGCTTGAAGGTAAACTGTATGAGCTAATACTCAGGCCCATTGAGGGCAACGTAAGGCTTCCTGTCAACTCCTTCCACACAGCCACATTTACACCTCACGGATGTCTGTGTTTGTACAACTCAAAGGAATCTTTGTCGTACGTTGCGGAAAGTATCGAGAAGTTGCGTGAGTCTACGCTTGGCAGGAGGGAAAACCATATAGCACAACTTCCTCTCTCCCTTTTGCTAGTCACTAAAAGAGGTGTGGGAGCATTGAGTGACATTGGTGGCGAGACAGCCCAAACCCTAATCTCTCAGGGTCAGCAGGTAGCCATAAAACTACAGTGTAACTTTTTGGAACCCGCATCCCCTGGCTCGGGCTATGGACGTAACGTTAACGAAAGGCAGATAAACCAGGTCTTGAAAAGCCTTCTGGAGTCGAGGAGGAACGCTGTATTCCGCAGCGGTTCCCCACCCCCACCGCCTCTGCCTCCGAGCATCCGGGACTTGCAACAGGACCAGAGTCCGGAGGCAGACTTGCGTATCGTCATGTGCCTGATGTGTGGAGACTCCTACGATGTAGACCAACTTCTTGCGCCCTTCTTGCTGCCTCAGCATTGCAGGCCAACCTCTCCCCTTTCCAGCGGTACTTCAGTGCTTCTGGAGCAGACAGTCAGTGGCCATAGGCAGACGGTAGAGCTGTCCTTACTGTCATATCACGCCTCTTTTACCGTGCGTAAGACTCGGCTGGTTCATGGGTACGTCGCCGTTTACTCTGCTCGTCGCAAGGCCTCGTTTGAAACCTTGTGTGCCTTCCTTTGTGAGGTTTCGGACATCATTCCAGTCCAACTGGTAGCTGTGGGAGAAACCCAGGCAGAGCTCACAGACTCTGACTTTGCGCGAGAGCTGCTGACCCAGGGTGAGGATCTGGCCCGTGAAATCGAGGGTCGCTTTGCCAGCGTGATCTGTGGACCAGGTGGGGTCGTTGGAGGACTACATAGAATAGACCTTCTCCAGTCCTTCTTCATGGAGGTGTTGGAAAAAAAGACCCTCGTCGAGGCCACTCACATGTACGATAATGTTGCAGAAGCCTGTAGCATGAACGAGAATGTGTATTCACCCCAGTGTGGTTCCCCTAGCCCTGTCACAATGCTGTTAGATTCTGAGGAGGACATGGAAGCCTCTCCGCCTTACCACGATGGGACCCTCACCTCTCATAGTGGATTCAGACTGCCTGACCTTGATTCAAGCGACACGTTCTCCGTTATCTCCGAACTTACCACCTTTGAGAACAAGCTGAACAACAAAGTCCCTCTACAGGTGAGGCCCAGACCCAGTGTCACTTTCGACCTCAGAAAGCACAACTTCAATCCCTACACAGACCCGGTCAGCCATCGGCGATCCCTTACCTCCAACGTGACCTGGCCTCCTGGTGGGGACGGAATCTATGATCCTTCAGATTATGCTGAGCCCATGGATGCAGTTTCAAAGCCTCGACCCAGTCACGAAGAAAGCATCTACTCGGTGCCACATGACAGCACACAGGGTAAGATCATCACCATCCGGAATTCCAACCGGATGCATTCCAACGGAGGAGGCAATGGCTCGGACAGCGAAGGCGACGGCAGCTCTTTGGAGCGCCGACGCAAGTTCTCTACAGCAGGAGTGAAGCCACGGCTGTACCGGGATCGCTCCAAGCGTCTCGGCAAGTTCAGTAACTTCCGCACCAGTTTTTCCATCGGCAGTGATGATGAACTTGGTGTCCTTCCAAAGACGAAGGAGGATGAAGTGACGGTGCTGAAGGGGGAATCCCTTATTGAGGAAGGGGAAGACCCCAAGAAAAGAAACATTTTGAGGAGCCTTCGTCGACCAGGCAAAGTGAGTACCCTGCTCCAGAATGCCTCAACCACATCACCATGTCTTAATCTTTGGCATTGAGTTCTGCTAATGTCTTTACTTATGTTTTCCTTTTCTTGGACAGAAAACCAGACCAAAGCCTCGACACTCAATCTCTAAGCCTCTGGAGAGTACTTACTTTGGGGTGCCTTTGGTTAACGTTGTGTCTCCCGACAGACCTATACCACTGTTCATCGACAAATGTATCCGCTTCATTGAGGCCACAGGTAATATTGCCTTTTCCAGTCTTCCATTTTCTTCCCTTGAGGTGACTGTTTTCCTGCCTTCCATGCAAGAGATTCGACTTGCGTGAACATACCCGAACATATCAAATAAGAGCCTTCGAAAATCGTTTTATTTGGATCAGTATCAGCATTTAGTTTTGATCACTGTTAGTCAAATAAAATTAAGGTTTTTATAATTAGCTGGGGAGTTAAATCACCTGTTTTTGATGAAGCAGAACATCAGAGCAGCGAGTACCGAGAACTGACGAGCCTGTATCAAATGATGAGCCTGTATCTTATTGGGTTTCAACTTGTTCTGCTAAAAGCCAGACAAGACGCCTTTTCTCTGTACCCAGTTTCTTTTATCATTGATGTTTGTTGTTGTTTGCTCCCCTGATAATCTTCAGGCAGCAGGTCAAAACACAAATATATCACATTTCAGATCACGTGGAACGTTTCAGTTTAAACTGGGTTTTTGAACTTTTAGTGGGCTACCTTACTGCTCACTGTGTCTGGTTCTGGATTTCAGTGGTCCGTGTTCTAAAAAACATTGATCGTTTCCAAATATACTGTTCATTCTCTAGTCCGTACAGTCCATGTACCATTAAATTACAGCTTGTTTTGAGTTAATTGTTTAAGCCAAGTTATGGACTTCAACTATTTGACATATATTTGCCTGTTTAGCCGACCAGCGTTTAGCCCCATCCATTCACACTGTAGAGTTTGAATAAGTAGAGTTTCAGTCTGAACTGCTTTTAGAATCGGGCACAATACAGGACAACCAATCAGAACAGAGCTAATATACATATATATATCAGTCTTAAAGGCACAGACATAAAAATATGCTGCCTGTTTTATTCAAGGAGATAAAAGAGAGGAAGGCTACATAAAACCTCAACGTTTTCCCGAAGGGGACCTTTGGGGAGGAGAAGCAGACCCCTGTGATATTTGCTGGCGTCTTCTATTTTTGGCTGAAGCTCTCATTGGAATGGTTTGGCTTTCAGCGTGAATCGCTTCGGCAGGAGGGCACAGTGTGTCCCGGCTAGTGTTCCTTATCATTCGGTCCTAAATGATGCGGTAGCTTCCTCTTTTTTTCCTCACGCCACTGGTGACCAGACTTTGTAGTGTCTGACACTATGCGAAAGTGCTGACACTATGCAAAAGTGCTGATCTCGCGTATAGAACAACCGCACTTCTGTACAGACCTCAGGTTGACGAAAGCATTAGCCCTCAGCAGTTTAATAAGTTTGATCAGTTGTGATGTGACGACGTATTGAAGAAACATACCGACCTTCATTTCTGTTCCAAGTGACAAAAAACCCCCTTTGGACATGTTCTTACTCTCTCTGTCTCTCTCGGTCAGGTTTGACTACAGAGGGTATTTACAGAGTTAGTGGAAACAAGGCGGAGATGGAAAGCATGCAGAGACAGTTTGAGCAGGGTGAGTACACAGAGCCACAGCATCCCTTCAAATCAATACATTAAGAGTTAGGTCTCATTAGAGTTGGGTTTACTCTGTAACCCCCGCCCCCCCCAGTCTCTTTCTCTAACGGTGTTGCCTTCTCTTTCTCATAGATCATGGTCTGGACCTGGTGGAGAAGGACTTCTCAATAAACACGGTGGCAGGAGCTCTGAAGAGCTTTTTCTCCGAGCTGCCTGAGCCACTAGTCCCATACGGTGCACAAGTAGAGCTGGTGGAGGCTTTCAGTAAGATGCTTTCTTTCATATATATATTTTTTAAGCACCACAGTTCGAAACTCCACCCATTATTCTTGCCATGTATTGCACATAAGAAATAAATCATTCAGGTAACAATAAATGAAAAGCCTTCGTTATTTGTGGGCAGAGTAACAAAAGAAAAAGCACCTGATTTTATTATTCATTGATCAGCCAGGTTCCATGCATGTTGGCAGGATAGCGGTTGGTATGTTAAAGATTCATTAGTATTGATTCCAGCTGCTGTTACGGCTGAATCCGGTGCAGTTACCTGCGGATTGTAGAAGCCGGTGACCCAGCCAGTAAAAGCAACCGTTCGCTACTTGCCATGAGGTGATTTTCAATACGCGCATTGGGAGCTTCTACTTTGCTTTTGCGTTCAGTGTTAGGAATTTGATATTTGTTGCACTTACCCATAGAGGGATTTGCTCTGACATGGTAGTTTAGAGTCTTAATAGGTGTCTGGAAGACCTCCTGATGATTTCCTACAGATTTAAAACCCGTATCCAGGGCTGCTGTAAGCTATTGTTGTCCTCGTTTTAACTTGACTGATGTAGCTCATGAAAGGTTGGCTAAAGATAGCTCCTTAGTTCAATCAGGTGTGTTACAGCGGAGCAAGCGCAAAACTGCGCTGCCATGTCAGGTGCTACAGCTGAATGTACGCATGGTATTTTATGGTTTAAAGACGAGGAAAATCGAAAGCATCTTGAGGGGTTTGGAAAACTACAGGTGCTTTGGGGTAGATAATTAAGGGCTGGCAGTTTGAAATGGGTTGGAAGGAAACCTGCAGACGTTGCTGCTAGGAAGCTGAATATTATGACTGTGTTTTTAAGGCTCTTTAAATAATACGTGGATTTGTTTATCGCACAATTGTTGTATGACGCCAGGTTTGGTGTAGTAGTGAAAGAATATTGATGGGTGTCAATAAAAAGAATTATTATTATTATTAATGTGTTCTTGTGTTTGCACATGTACAGAGATAAACGATCGAGAGCAGAGGCTGCAGACCATGAAGGACGTGCTGAGAAGGTTTCCCCGTGAGAACTATGAGGTCTTCAAACACGTCATGAGCCACTTGAACAAGTAAGGTTCTTTGCTGTCCTCAGCGATCGCGGTCCCTACCAGTTCTTGTTCCGCACCAAAGCTTTCATTCCTAGATTTCCATAGGACCATGCCATGGCATCGTAACCCACTGCATTGGGTGTTAGTAGCAATGGTCTGGGTAGCATTAATAGATCCTCCAGTTACATTTGCATATTCTAAGTTTGTTTTTTAATATTCTGAATCATGCAGAAACAGTCCAGCTCAATTGTTCCCGAAACTAGAGCTTTCTTATTGGTAGTAAACTGACACATTGCTCTTCCTGGTTTTCTCTTAGGGTCAGCCAGTGGAACAGGGTGAACCTCATGACCAGCGAGAACCTGTCCATCTGTTTTTGGCCCACACTGATGCGGCCCGACTTCACCACCATGGACGCCCTGACGGCCACACGCACCTACCAGACAATCATCGAGACCTTCATCCACCAGTGCGCATTCTTCTTCTACAACCAGGCCCCTGCCGAGTCCCCCACAGGACCCTTCGGGACTCCCGGGCCGCTGGTGCCCTCCGCTCTGCCCCCGTCACCGACCGCCGCCCCATCGTGCGTCCCCCCGCCTACGCACTTCAGCCCCCTGCTGCAGTCTCCCCCTAACTCGCCCCCCCAAAGCCCCCACACTGTCCCACCAGAACCACAGACACTGTGAGACAGGGAGCGCGTAGACATGCACACGCCCCTTATAATCGTTTACTTTTTTTTAACTTGCCTATTGCCTATGTGTTTGCAGATGTACTTATTAGTCATTTCCCTCGCGCATGCACACGCTGCAGTCTTTGTACAGACACTTGAAAACGCAGTACGTATATTTAGGTCAGTGTTGCATGTGGCAATTGGATGCAGTGCTTCAACACTGTATCGCGTTAGTGAATGGGAACGGTTTTGCACACTCTCGAAACAGTAGCGTGCTGTTGACGCACACCCCTAAGCCGGGCGTACACTACATATTTATTATTACTAATAATCCATTTTCGTCCGAAATGGATAGCATTTCTCACCTCGAGTCTTTTACAGACTTGCTTCGCTTTTTGTTGCGAGGGCGTGCACAGCAACAGGATACAAAATAGGCCAATGCCGATATCCAGTATTTCTAATGCACATATCTGCCGATACTGATACATAGACAGTTACAAGATGGCGACACTGGGACTGGCGACATATCGGACTGGGTTACTGCCGCAAAGAATTTTCATTCATTTAAAATTCCTTTCTGTGGGCTTACAAATGCAGTACAGCGAAATTTTAGCACAGTAGCCCGTCATTGGCCAAACATTCTGATCTTCCAGAGTCAAACAAACGTGTCGGCAAATATTACTTTTGAGGTATTGTTCTAATACCGTATAGCTATTTGTGTAATGCCGATGTTTTTAATAATAATTAGCCGCCGATACCTGTATGACCTCCCATGTATGACCTATATATATATACATAATCATCTTTAAAGCAGTACCACAAATTTGGGCTTTGAAAAAGCCCTCCAAGCCCCAGATCTTGCCGTTATCATGTGACCTAAACAAAGTTAAGCTAGACCGGATTTGATTGTATTATTATGCACACACAAGTAGCATAGCAGAGCCACACTGTGCGGTTGGAAATGTGGTTGGGACCAAGCCGAGGTTGCTTCATCTCCGTTGCACGTGTTAAGTGTCTACATGTCCCCTTTTTCCGTTTGCTATGGCTCCACAGCTTTGCAGTTCGAGCGATACACAGGAAATTGAAGGCTTACTGTAAAACAGACTTGAACGTGAGGGCATTAAGGCCCGATACAAAGAGGAAACACGCTAGCAGGATCTCACCAACGTGCACATGTCTGGACTTTTCATGTATATGAAGTAAAATTAAACGGTTACTTGATTGTGAAGGTAACCATTAGATTACGTCACCATGGTGACAGCCCTTAACGGAAGGTCTCCGAGCTAGCTTGGGGGGCCAAAGGCCGACTTGTTTACCCGTTCGCTCCACCCGATTGTGAAAATAGGTTCAGAAACCAGGCCCAAAACTGTGTAGTGTACGCCTAGCCTTACATGCAGATGGTTGTAAGCATACTTTTAGAGTACGCCCACTCGTGTGACGACCTTCACGAAGTGTTTGTACCTCCGCGTAGATGGTCGTTCAGATGCGCACACAAACACACCCGCAGCTGATTCTCCATATCTCTATTGGCATTCCCTGCGTCCTCCCATCTCTGTGAGCCGCCCCGCGTCACGGGGCACTGTGCGGATGGATCAGGACTTTTCCTTTTGAGCAAAAGTGAACGTTTTGCAGTTTAGCAGACTTCCGAGTCTTCACTTTTTCCCTTCCTCTGTCTCTCCCTCACTCAGTCTCTCCCTCACTCAGTCTCTCCCTCACTCCTTTGCTGGTTTCCTGAACTCTGGCTGCTTTCCGGTCCAGAATAGATGAAGAAGATCTAGTTGGGATGCGCATTTTAAATGGCGTTCCCTCCATCCTGGCACTTACTCCTGTCTTGAAGAAGCTGTCCAATGAAGATCAACGAACTTTGGGAGAGTCTCGAAAATGTTTAATTTATTTATTTCCATGAATGGCATCGCTGCTGCTGCTGCTGCTGCACCCTCGTTTGCCACTTCACCAGACCGTAAGGACAACCTTTCGCCCATGTTAGATTTGAAGGACTGAAGACAGGAGCTCTGTCGCGTTCCTCTGTGCTCTTTGACTTGAAGCCTCTTGACATGCTAAGGTGTGGCACTTGTGAAGTTCTGCTCATCGGTTCCTGTGGATCTGTGCCCTTAAACTCAGCCAATGGGAGCGAACCCGCTTTTACGCCGAGTCCTTTTCTTCCTGGAACGCTGGGATTCGTTTGGCTGGATCTTCCCAGTCAGATGAATTCACTGAGGAGGGGGGGATGCACTTTAACGTTGGGGGAAGAAAAGTGCTGAACTTTTGAACCGAACCTCTGAAAACTTGGAACCTCTTCACCAAGGGCGAACCCGAAACCCTCACGACCTTAACATAGGATACAGACTCCAAAAACCACATCGATAGGCCTTCTATGGACGCCCCCCCCCCCCCCCCCCCCGCCCGGTTAAAAAAAAAAAGAAAAATCAAAAAAGAAACGGCACCGTTTTCACTTACTAATCTAAAGCACTTTGATTTTCTTCTTCATTCGAGGTTTTACCTAGACCTGTTTTGTGAAACATAACACTGAATTCCATTTGGTTCAAATCACAGCCCGTGTTGGGGACGATTTTTGATCTTTCACGAAGCTTTTGTTGCGTCTTCGTCCTGGATTCTCCTTGTACCTGTGTGTCGTTAAGGCCAAGCCATGACTAATGTAGACATTAACTCATATCATGATTGTTTCAACATGTATCCATATTTCTTCGACGTGTACAGCAGTCCTGCTCTCTGCCTCTGCCATCGCATACACCGCCTCCGCTCTCCGGAGCAGCAGCGCGTTTTGCGAATCCGTATGATGTGTATAAAAAAAAAAAAAAAACACAACAAAAAAAAAAAACGAGATCCAGCGACTCATTGTGTGTAGATTGTAAATGACTTTACTCTTCTCTTAAAACATGAAGCCTTTCTGAAACTGAGATTTGTACTATACAGTTTGCTTGAAAAGCCCCTTCCCTTTGTTTTTTCAAATCCAGCCAAGGTACAGTAGCTTAAGTACCAAAGTAGTGCTCAGTGGCCAGCTAGACTCAGACACTAGTTTGAATGACTATTTTGATGATTTGACGGGGCGTGGGGGGGTGGATAACGTTCATCTAGGTTCAAATACTTGACGCGTCGTTCGTACATGCTTTCTTTCAAACAGGAAAATCAGCTTCTTGGGTGAAATATGAATGTGTTTGATCATATGTGTTCTTTCGATAACTGGGATTATACAGCTGGAAAGAGCAAATCGAGAACTCCTTCAGCAGCCCGGCAGCAACTCGCCTATCCATGCTCCACCCACAACTTCGTCTTCTTGTAGGGACTCCCATTCAGTCTTAAAACTGAAACTTCTCAAATACCGCTGATTTGTTGAACCGAGATATGATGCTGATGACCCACTGTCAGCACTGGCAATCTGCAGTGAGCCAAAGGTGGCCCACCTATTTACAACATGCATTTGGCCCACCTGTCCCAAAACAGATCGGGTCTACATCTGGCAGCGCTGCCTACTGACGAACTGCAAAAATCAAATCGGTGAGGCCAATCATTCTCTGAGTAGAGAGTTTTTGAGTCATTTATGATTTTCACACAGGAATTTGTATTCCGCATTTAACCCATCCGTGAAGTGAAACACCCACACACATACACTAGTGAATACACACACACTAGGGGGCAATGAGCACACTTGCCCAGAGCAGAGGGGGGTCAGGTGCCTTGCTCAAGGGCACCTCAGTCGTTACTGTCGGTTCAGGGAATCGAACCGGCAACCCTCCGGTCGCAAGGCTGGTTCACTAACCGCCAGCCCACGACTGGCCCACGTACATAGTATAAAAACTCATGTGGCCCACGTGTTCCAAACCGGATCTGGTCCACTTCAGACAGAAATAGTCACCTACTTTTGTGGTGTGAGACGTGGCCCTAATCTGGCGCGAATGTGGCTCATCTACCCTATATACTGCTGTAGGGGCCTTTTGGCTGACGGCTCCACAGGATTGGTAACCCATTGACCCAGCTTTTGAGGATGAAGACTCAAATTTGAGTGGGGTCAGTCAAAAGAACCTTAACATGTCTGACCTGCTAGCTAGCCGAGGGCTTGCACACCACAAAACCGGCCCAGTTCCACTGTACCCTCTGGTTGGCATCTGGTTGCCATGAAGCAATTGGTTGAAAATGAAGGATTTCTTCATTAAAACCTTCCCTCCTTTCCATGTGGGTCGTTGCAACACGTGACTACACTGTGCTCGGACTTCTTCGCGCTTGTCCTACGTCTCAGTGGCTGCTTTGATAGAACGCATTTGTGGGCGGAGCACGGACAGGTCTGTTTTGAAGCTCTGCAGCTCTGAAGCTCTGAAGTGGTCATGATGAGGTCGGATTTGTTCCTTCTGTCTTGTTCAACGCGAGCTCCTGCGATTGTTGTGGGTGAATGTGCACCAGCTGAGCCGATACAGCCTGTACGAGTGTGTGTGTGTGTGCGTGCATGCGTATTCCAATTCCGGAATATCCTGGAATATTCTGCCGGTGATTGTTCAGTGGGCTGATATGTGGTGCACGCTGTTTTTACACCCCGAGTTCTCAAAGATTGAAACAGGGTCTTCTCTCCATTCGTGTCGTCCACTCGCTGTTGCTGCAGATGCCCTTTTGTCCTAAAGGTTCTCAGAAGCGGAGGGCTGTTTTAGCATCACTGCTAATGACCTGGCCCATGATGCTTATAACGAGGACGCACGTGAAGAAACTATACAGCATCGTCCTTTCATTTTCCCCAAAAATACTTAACAACAACAGGGGTTTTTTTTTCCCCCTTTCGTTTTGTGGACTTGCCAGGAGAAAGGGTCGCCACTTTCAACCACAGTCATTGGGAGGACTGCTGACTTGGACAGTTGTCTAGAAGATGATCGTTGACACCCTCCACAAGGAGGTCAAACCACCGAAGGGCATTGCGAAACAAGGCTGAATGCATCATATCGTATTAATGGAAGATGTGGTAGGAAAAGGCCCAGAGCACACAGCCTTGACGGGACGGTCAAGAAAAGTCCATTCAAGAACTTGGGAGAGCTTCACAAGGACTAGGCTGAAGCCACCACGCACGCACGGACGTCTTCAGGAAAGGGCCTACAACTGAGTGAACGTTAGTGTAGTAGGATGGGTGTCTCTGGACGGCTTTCAGGTGGAAACTGACTGCAGAGTGTTTTCCCTTTTTCTGCTGTAGGTGTGGCTGTATTATCTGCTGCCCTCTTGTGACCATAGAATGAACTGCAGATGAGTCGGTGATATTCACATACAGTGGGGGTTTAAATAACTAGTCCAGATAGCCTGGAGATGACCGTGCAGTTAGGATCTTCTAGACCTCTTTAAGACTCTCTCCTTTGTACCTCAGCCTGTAATTAATTGGGAGAACAGCGCCTCCTGCTGATAGCAGCGTGCTTCAAATGTGTAACCTCATGTTGGAAGGAGGCTGTGCGAGTGGCGGCTTGACTGTGTGGCTGCATCTTCTGGGCTCTTGCAACTTCTACAACACTCACAGAAGCGAGACGGATTGTTTCTTTCTTTTTTTTTTATTGAAGTAAATAGAGAAATTCCAGTGGGTGTTCGTTCGTGCGTGTGAGATGTCCAATGTTTTTGCCTTTTACTCGATGGATGCTGTTTATTTTGATACCGAACAACAAGGTTGTTTTGTTTTTTTGTTTTTTTTTATTATTCCTTTCATTTGTGGATGGATTTCGAGTGGACTCAGTACCATGCATGATTGAATACCCTTACCGGGAGAAAGGGTCGCCACTTTTCAGTATTTCGAGAATCATGAAATTATGAATAACATGTATTTAAAGATGTAAATGGTGTGAAATGAAAAAGAAGCATCAGCAGAGCTTCTCCTGGAGGAGAGACAGGAGGGGCTCTATGTGAGCTGTACCATAGACAATAAATCAGTCCTGTTACATGAACGAATATGGGGCTGCTCTCTTTGTGTTTTGCTTTGCTTGAGAAGTCAAAAAGTAGGACGCCTATATGGTGGTGGCCATAAGAACCAAGGGTTACAGTGTCTACACAAATAGCCATTTTCCAGAGCCATGGAACCTAGATGTGTCATTATATATACAGGCGCATCTCAGATTTTGATCAAATGTTGATCAGTGTGACTTACAGTTCATGAAAACTGTCCAATTCAAGAATTCCAGCATCTTGGAGCGTTCGAAACAAGCAGTATGTATGCAGTGTATGTCTTGGTCTAGTATGGCCCATGCAACCACAATCATGGGGAGGACTGCTGACTTGACAGTTGTCAATGATTATGTTCCAGACAACCTCCACAAGGAGGTTAAACCACACAAGGGCATTGCTAAACAAGCCTGGCTGTTTGCTGAGTGCTGTATCAAAGTGTATTAATGGAAGATGTAGCAGGAAAAGTTCCAGAGCAGCAGGGAGGATGACCACAGCCTTGACAAGACTGTCAAGTAAAGTTGTTTCAAGAACATGGGAGAGCTTCACAAGGACTGGGCTGAGGCCAACAAGCGCAGATGTCTCCAGGAAAGGGGCTACAGCTGCCGCGTCTGCCCTAATATCAAGTCACTCTTGAGACAACAGTGGAAGCATCTTACCTGGGCTAAAGAGAAAAAGAACTGGACTGCTGCTCAGTTGTTCAAGGTCCTCTTTAGTAGCATTTCAGTTGGAAATGTGACATACTGCCCTCTCCTGGGACTGCGTGGTACTCCTGCCTTGTTCGTTGCCTGCCTGCCTGTGTTAGGACCCCTGTGTTAGAATGCCCCAAATGAAGCTGCTCAGCACTTGCAACCTGCTTCAACCTGCTCATTCTAGGAAGTCAAGGACCCAGATTCTAGGCCTCTCCACTCTTCCTCCAGACTCCAAGGTGTCTGAAGTTCTAGTGTGAAGTTTACACAGTCTGTGGTGGTTTGGGGTGCCGCGTCACCTGCCTGGTGTCGCTCCACTGTGCTTTATCATGTCTAAAGTCAATACAGTCATCTACCTGGATGTTTTGGAGCACTCTGCAGACAAAGCTTTATGGAGATCCCGTATTCCTTTTCTAGCAGGACGTGGCACCTGCTCACAGTGCCAAAACTGCTACCATATGGTTTGTTGACCATGAGGTTCCCCTGCTTGATTGACCAGCCAACCCCCCAGACCTGAAACCCCATGGGTTTTATAGGGAACGTTGTCATAAGGAAGACTAGAAACACCTAACCCAGCAATACAGACAAGCTGAAGGCCACTATCAAACCTACCTGGGCTTCAATAACATCGTAGCAGTGCCACAAGCTTGATTGCCTTCATGCCACACTGTGCTGATTCAGTAAGTCATGGTAAAGGAACTCCAACCAAGTATTCAGTGTATACATCAATATTAAAACTACAAAAAAGGTTTGAAATGTCGGTTTATGTGTAATGATTATAAACTATATGGCCATTTACCTATTTAATTATGAATTTAATTTTTTAGAGATGCACCTGTACTGTTGATCATAAACTGTGCAGATGTCTGATTTCTATCACCACCACTGTGGACAATTCTGGCCGGTTTCTCTGTTATTATCTACTATTGCTTTCTGTACTTTCTATTTAAATGCGTTTGGTCCACTAGATGGCGCCATTGAAGAAGTTTTGAAGCTCAAATCTGCTTATTGAAGGAACTCTCAGCACTGTTGAGCTTCAGTCACTAAAAGCAGCATGTGTGCCAACCGACCATCACTAAAGGTCAAGTAACAAGCACTATCAGGGTTTGGGTGGGGCCAAAAATGAATGGGGCTCTATAGGGGTGAAAGCGGGATGGAAAGACAAGACAAACAGCAGGTTGAACCGACATTGAAATCGTGCTTGAGGTCCCGCCGTGAGATGGTGAATCAGAAACTAGATTCTCGGTTAAGCAGAAATACAGTAGATGGGCGTTCACATTTCCAACCCATTTATTCTTAATGGGAAAACGTTCCGAGAAAGAGGTGTTGCTATGCGGAAACTGTGCATCCGATCAAAAAGCTGTATACAAGCACAGCATTCCTGGTCCAGCCGAACATTCTGGAGAGTCCGTTCCTAAATTTCATTTCTATGGTCTACATGAGAATGCATACCCAACCCAATATGTTTGGAGAAGTGACTCTCCTTTTCTTGGCTTGAAAAGTAACGTGTCAAGACTAGGAGGTCATTCTTCTTCGCTTGGCTTAAGGGTGAGGCATGACGTATGAAATCGCTTTGCCTCAACAAGTTGAGATATGTGTGTCTGAAGAGTCTTCCGAAACTGTTCACCACAAATTTCACAGCAGTGAAAATGAAGATCTTCAATAATACCTTGACCCGTATGCTGTGCTATTGCTTCTACAGGTATGGAACATCTCAGATCATTTCGTGGAGCCTATATGGTTTGGTTTTGTGTACCAGTGAAATAGAGATACAGCTTTTCATTCTCTAACAATTCATTCACGGCTGAGCTCTTAAGGTGTCCAGTCAGCCTCGGTGGCTTTTAGTGTAAGAAATGATGCTTGAGCCCTTGAAGCCAACCGCTGAAAGTTTCATTGAGGAAACAAAAGTCTTCTATGACACCACCCCACTAAACGGAGCCAAACCAGCTGCATCCTTGGGAAGGTTGTGAAACGGAGAGGAAGAGAAACTCGGAGAACAATTGTAGACGTTGGTCATTTCCTCTGAAAGCCTGCATTAAACTGAACGCCTAGATGAATGTTACTATAGTCTAATGCAAGTCATATATAGTCATAGAGGGCGTGTCATTCATGGATGGCTGTCCGCACCCTCTCTAGTGTCTACACTGTCGTGGGAGGTAGAGGAACCAAGTTGTGACTAAGCGGGCAATGCCGCCACCTCCAGTGGTGCGAGGGTTGGAGTTGAGGAGAGGGATGCAGCACTCGGTCTCTTTGCTCTGCACTTTCTGCTTGAGGTAGGACTCTGGTGGGGGTCGTGGCTGAGGAGTAACTTCATTTCGATAGATGTAGATATACTGCTACTGGTTTGTCCACCCATGAACGCTCAGGACACGCGTAGAACCTGACAGGAGTGCTGGACCCCTGTGTGGTATGTGTTGTTTGTGCTGTTTTGTTGGTCTAATGACGATTACATGCAAAAATATCATAAACCTGACATGACTAAGCTCGTTTATGGTCAGTTTGCCGTGAGGGGGCGGTTCTTTCCCAGTCCCCAGAGGTGACGAGATTCCACAAGTAGAGCCACAAAACCAGAGTTTGTGAAGGAGTCTATTTCGTTGACATTTCTGAATTTCACAACATCCTGTAGTCGAGAGCTTCCTGTCATTTTCTGCTTTAGGCTTACTTAGCGAGGTTGCCATATCAAGAGATTTCAGGCACATTTTTTTCAAGTTTCAGTTTATAAAAAGTGTCTTATTATTTTTAAATCTTACAAACTGATACTGAGCCCGAACCTAAGCTTGCTCAAGCTTCGTAACCCTAAACTTGGTTTTATACTGTACATTATAAGGTTGGAACCCATCATTGACTTCTACTTTCAACTGATTAAAAAGGGGGAAAAAGCAAGTTAACTGTAAGTGTGACAGCAAAATTTGTCCTCATATTTGATCTATCTTTCTTTATCTACGAGAGACATAATTCTTATGTAACCAAAGTGCTTCCTAGAATGCAAACACCAAGTCTACATAAGTAAGTCAGCATCAAAGGTAAAGAAGTTAAATCGAATGTCTTGCATTCATTGAATGTACATCTGGCAACCCATCTGTTTTTTTTCCCTGACCCACATATGCACATATGCACTTCCTGATTTCAAATAACCCCTTTACCCAAAATGCTGTCAACTGGAAATCATCTGAAGATCTGAAATTCAAAAATAGCTCAACACCAATAAAAAGGGTAAGGCTAAGCTGTTAATCTGTAAATCCAATGTCTAAACATTCTTTAATTCAAATTAGCATTGGAGAACAAACTGTCAAGGGTTTAACTGTAGAATCACATAAATTCCACATGAGCTCTTTACTGGTGTTCAGAATCTACATTTTTGGCTTACTGATATGACATTTTTAATATCTCTACATAGTGTACAGGAGGTTATGCTCAGGTCATGCTAAAT
>CM067477.1:38213187-38224371 GCA_034552555.1 Semaprochilodus insignis
TGCCGAGACGTCTGGCATGTTGGGTTAGCAAACACGGCGGCCCGACGCCATACTGAGAGACAGACTTCTGTATGTGTAGCTCAATAAATATTGATCATATCAGTCTAAATTTATCATCAGTTATTGATCCTGGGAACCTTTATCTTCCTTCCCAACAGCACCGCAATCCCACACCTCCTTCTGGGTGTAGCTGTTACTTTGATGGTAAGTGTACCTGACAAATGTGTCCACAACTACATGAGCAGCTACAACAAAACTAATCACATATTCCTTCATTTCCATTCTGTCCAGATTGGCTAATTACTTTCCTTTCAGCTTCAAAATCAAAACAAATAAAATAGTTTAGCTGTTATGTGACGGACTCTCTCTCTAAGCTGCAGGTTTGTGTTTTGGGGAGCTTATGTGGACTTCTAGAGCTCCAGCACCTTTATCTGAAACTGACAGGTACATGGAGGTGGTGCCGCACCTCCCAAAGTTGTGAGGCATAATTTATTCTAGCCCCCCAAAAAAGCAGCTGACTGAGTGATGGAATGTCTTTTTATTCTTTTAATGTCATGCAAAAGCATTCTCTTTCTCCTGGCCACTTTATTAGAAACACCCACCTTGGGCTTTCACTCACTGGCCACTTTATTAGAAACACCTACCTTGGGCTTTCACTCAGTGGCCACTTTATTAGAAACACCTACATTGTGCTTCCACTCACTGGCCACTTTATTAGAAACGCCTACCTTGGGTTTTCACTCATTGGCCACTTTATTAGAAACACCTACCTCGTGCTTCCACTCACTGGCCACTTTATTGGAAACACCTTCCTTCAGCTTTCACTCACTGGCCACTTTATTAGAAACACCTACCTCATGCTTTCACTGTCTAACAGGAAGAGTGTCAGTGTGTGTTATGAGCTGCACGCCCGCCGGGTTCAGCCTCAGATAGTAATCTCCGCTAGCTAACCTCCTCAGAGCTTTGCCGTTAGTGGGTCGGCGCTATCCTCTTGCTATCAGGGGATGGAGAACTGAAGGCTTGAGGCAATGGCGGATAACAGCAGCTGCTAATCAGTGATGAGAAACTAAGGTACAGCTTGGGGCTGGACTACAGCTCGCACAATCAGGAAGGCTGTGGGCATCATCACACAGCGACCGTACTCAGAACAAAAGCTACTGTCTCGCAGTTTAAGGTGTTTTCTTTCCCCAGTAAAGCTAAAGCTAAAGCTATGGTCATTCTGGTTAGGCCTGGCCTACTTGTGGCTGCACCCCCGGTTCCTCATATTCACATACAGCTCTTCACGGAGCTCTCCGCCCTCGCCGAGTCCTTTCAGAAGCCTTTCTGAGAGCGTAGGTGCAAAAGTGCAGCAACTGATGCATGCTTATTCGGTGTTAGCGTTAGCCGCTCGTATCATTATGCAGATTGGAAGAGAGGGAGAGGTGGGAGATGATGTTGTGCGGAATGGCTCTGGAGTCTTCCTCAGCACAGAGCGCTTGTTAAAAATCTTCAGCCGAACGGCGCTAAGTGAAACATTTGTAAACATTAGCATGTCGTCCTAGATAGCTGCGGCCTGCCGCGCGGGGAGAACGGGAGCGTTACATAACGACGTAATGAACTTTGTTTTGACTACAAAAGAGGAGGAGGAGCAGAGAGAGAGAGAGAGAGACAGAGAGAACGAGGGAGAGGAAGAGAGAAGCATAGTCAAACGAAATCACGCTGCGATAAAGAGGAGGCGAAAAGAACCCTGCAATCATTCTGCGGCGCCGTCTCTCAGCGGTCTCTGGTTTCATGAAAAATGAAAAGCCATTTCATTCAAATCACGGCGTCTTCATGATGATACCTGTGCATCTGAGGTAACAACGCGAGACGGTTCGTGTCTCTCCAGGCGCGACGCCAGGGACAAAGGGCCGATACAAAAAGAATGGCATTTTTTAGAGATAAACGAGTCGGAGAAACGTGTGATTTTTATTTATTTCTTTTTTTGTTTGCTGTTAAATGTGCCGCTCCACAGAGCGCTGCCGTGTTTACGCCCGGTGGGGTCCCCTTGTTCTGCGGAGAGAAGCGTTCAGGAGAGTCCGGAGGGGGTCCACGATGGCATTCTTGTACAGGTTCACATGGGGCTGCTGAACAGGGAGTTAGGGATATATCATTGGCCCCCATCCCAAGTCCTCATCTGCAGATGGCTTGCGTGGGCAGATGATGCCGTCCCGTTTGTCATTTCAGTGTTCAAGAGCGTGCTCGTGAGTGCCCTCAGCGCACCCTCACTCTGTTGCCAAAAGTATTCGCTCGTCTGCCTTCACATGCATATGAACTTGAGTGACCCCCCCCATTCTTAATCCATAGGGTGTAATATGATGTTCCACCCTTTACAGCTATAACAGCTTCAACTCTTCTGGGAAGGCTTTCCACAAGGATTAGGAATGTGTTTATGGACATTTCTGACCATTCTTCCAGAAGCGCATTTGTGAGGTCAGACACTGATGTTGGACGAGAAGGCCTGGCTTGCAGTCTCCGCTCTAATTCATCCCAAAGGTGTTCTATCGGGTTGAGGTCAGGACTCTGTGCAGGCCAGTCCAGTTCCTCCACACCAAACTCGCTCATCCATGTCTTTATGGACCTTGCTTTGTGCACTGGTGTGCAGTCATGTTGGAACAGGAAGCGGCCGTCCCCAAACTGTCCCCACAAAGTTGGGAGCATGAATTTGTCCAGAGTCTCCTGGTCTGCATCACTGGAACTAAGAGTCAACAACACCCCCACACCTTAATCCCCCCTCCACCAAACTTTACACTCGGCACAATGCAGTCAGACAAGTACCGTTCTCCTGGTACCGCCAAACCCAGACTCGTCCATCGGATTGCCAGACGGAGAAGCGTGATTGGTCACTCCAGAGAACACGTCTCCACTGCTCTAGAGTCCAGTGGCGGCGCTTTACACCACTGCATTCCACACTGCATTGTGCTTGGTGATGTAAGGCTTGGATGCAGCTGCTCGGCCATGGAAACCCATTCCATGAAGCTCTCTACACACGGTTCCTGAGCTGATCTGAAGGCCACATGAAGTTTGGAGGTCTGTAGTGACTGACTCTGCAGAAAGTTGGCGACCTCTGTGCACTATACCCCTCAGCATCCGCCGACCCCGCTCTGTCATTGTACGTGGTCTACCACTTCGTGGCTGAGTTGCTGTCGTTTCCAATCGCTTCCACTTTGTTGTATCCCATGACAGTCGACTGTGGAATATTCAGTAGGGAGGAAATTTCACAGGTGACGTCCTACGGTACCACGCTCTCACTAATGTCTGTAGGAGCAGTCTGCATGTCTAGGTACTTGGTTTTATACACCTGTGGCCATGGAAGTGATTGGAACACCGGAATTCAATGATTTTACTACTTTTGGCAATATAGTGTATATGCATCTATGCAGACTCAGCAGCATGATGTATTATGCACCATACCGGTCTTGTGGATGCTACCATAGGATGCTGTTGGTCTTGTGGATAGAAGACGGCACACACCAGCGACTTGAAGGATCTGGGAGACTTACACAAACGAATTATCCGACAGCCACAATAGTGGTAGTGATGTGGTAGTGACATGGTGGTGGTGATGTGGTACTGACGTTGTGGTGATGTGGTAGAGATGTTATAGTAACATGGTTTTGGGGTGGTAGTGTTGTGGTGGTGACATGGTAGTGGTGGTGGGACATGGATGGCAATGTTGTATTTGTGATATGGTGGTGATGTGGTAGTGACTTGATAATGATGCAGTGCTGAGGTGGTAGTGACATGGTGGTAAGGTGGCAGTGACATGGTGGTGCTGTGGTAGTGATATGGTGGTGACACTGAGGTGATGTGGTGATGATGTAGTAACGTGGTTATGAGATGGTGATGTGATGTGGTGGTGACACAGTAATGATGTGGTTGTGATATTGTAGTGGCAGTGACTTGGTAGTGGTGGTTACATGGTTGTGATGTGGTAGTGTTGTATTTGGGGTGTGGTGGTGATGTGGTAGTCATATGGTAGTGACTTGATGACATGGTGTTGATGTGGTGGTGACATGGTACAGCTTCTCTCTGTTGTCTTTCTTCTTCTCCTATTTCTTCTCTTTCTCTCTCCCTCTGTTTGTGGATGGACAGCACGGTTAGAGGTTTGTTAGGGGGTTTGTTCAGATGGAGGGGAAGCTTCGACACGACCCTTCCAGGAGGACAATGAAGAGTAATTATAGCTGCCACAGATGTCACTCTCTCATAACAAGCCCCGTCTAACCCACCAGTACCCGAGAACATCCGGCACTGAATTGCCGAGGAGCGCACGTCCATGAGAAGACACAGAAGTGGCTCACAAGGCCGAGAACCAGTCGGAAGTTCGTGGGCTGGAAGCCCATCGGAGTCCGTTTTATTCTTTCCACTGGGGTGTGTTTTCTTGTGTTTAGCGGCCGCTCTGTATGGCTGTTTGTATGAACGCAGCAGAAGAGCAAAATCATCTCCGTTGAGGCAAACAGAATGAGGTTAATTACTTTTCTGACCTTTCCCTGCAGCCCAAAGAAACGTTTCGATGGTTACAGGCCTGATAGCCGGAGCACATATGCTGACTCAATGGCTGAAAGAGTGAAAAGGCAACCCACAGCAGAACCTTTCCATACACGCTGTTGATCGTACAGCGTTTCAGAAAGGAGTATCGAACAGAACGGCAAAAAAAGAGAACCCGGCTCACACCGAGAGCTTACACAGCGCACCGCACCATTAGTGTCTGTGTCTATGGGAGTATGAGTATTTGCCTCTTGGTGGGGACCCATTGCCCCCAAGCCTGATGAAAACATGAGCACTGGTTGGGGATATTTGTCAGCTGACCATGAGGAAAAATAAAAGTCCACTCTGTTGCCAAAAGTATTCTCTCGTCTGCCTTCACCCGCATATGAACTTGAAAGACATCCCATTCTTACTCCATAGACTGTAATATGATCCTCCACCCTTTACAGCTATAATAGCTTCATCTCTTCTGGGAATTCTTTCCACAAGGTTTAGGAATGTGTATATGGGAATTTCTGACCATTCTTCCAGAAGCACATTTGTGAGGTCAGACACTGATGTTGGACGAGAAGGTCTGGCTCGCAGTCTCCGCTCTAATCGGGTTGAGGTCAGGATTCTGTGCAGGCCAGTCCAGTTCTTCCACACCAACCTCGCTCATCCATGTCTTTATGGACCTTGCTTTGTGCACTGGTGTGCGGTCATGTTGGAACAGGAAGGGGCCGTCCCCAAACTGTTCCACAAAGTTGGGAGCATGAAATGGTCCAGAGTCTCTTGGTCTGCTGAAGCATCAAGAGTTCCTCTCACTGGAACTAAGGGTCCGAGCCCAACTCCTGAACAACACCCCCACACCATAATCCCCCCGTCCACCAAACTTTACACTCGGCACAATGCAGTGAGACAAGTACCGTTCTCCTGGTACCACCAAACCCAGACTCGTCCATCGGATTGCCAGACGGAGAAGCGTGATTGGTCACTCCAGAAAACACGTCTCCACTGCTCTAGAAATTTCATGACTGGACTTGTAGCACAGGTGGCATCCTATCACGGTACCACGCTAGAATTCACTGAGCTCCTGAGAGCGACCCATTCTCTCACAAGTGTGTGTAGGAGCAGTCTGCATGTCTAGGTGCTTGATTTTATACACCTGTGGCCATGGAAGTGATGGGAACACCTGAATTCAATTCAGTGAGTGAATAATTTTGGCAACATAGTGTACTTGTTGACCAAACACTGCAGGTCACAGACAAAGAGGCCAAAACTGAACCTCTTTCATGCCTCAAATATGGATGATCAATGAAAATGTCCATAAAGATGGACAAAATGGATTTGAACTTCTGTTTGGACTTGATCACAGCATCAGACAAAAGTACAGGCTTCAACATTCAGGTTTCAAGATGGCCGCTACTGCTGTTCTTAGCTATCTTCACTGTCCAAAGAAAAACAAGTACCTCCAAAATGGCAGCTTTCCAGGAGAGGCCAAAAACCTCATTTAATTTCAAAGGAAATCAAAGGAACCAGACGTCTTTCCAAGCATTGCTGGGCCATTTCTGTCGGGCCAATCATCATGACTTTTCACACAGTGTAAACAACAGCTACTGTGTTCAAACGATGCGTAAAAGATAAAATCAACAAAAAAATGGAGATACATGTTTTTCACTGGACAGCGATGCTATGCTAATGTGCTTTAGGCCTTGTTCATAGATAGCAGTGACTCATACAGAGTCAGAAACCACATCATCAAATCTATTAGAGATACTGAACACCTCCACATGGTTTGAGACAGGTTTGTGCCGATGTAAGCACATATTTAGCATCATGCTAATTGGTAGGCTATTAGCTTCCATTACTTATTAGCTACATTAGCCTCATAGCTCCAGTTAAAGAAGCTGATTTAAATTGTTTTGGCACAAACGTTACAGTATGAAATTTCTCATTCATTCTTTCATGTTCTATTCCGGTTATCCTGCTGGGTCGTACTGAAACCTATCCCAGCGCTCACTGGGTGGAAGGCAGGAAACACACTGGAGAGGCCACCAGTCCGTCACAGAGCAGATACACACACCACACGCTCACACCTAGGGGCAATTTAGCACCTCCAGTTTACCTGACTGCATGTTTTTGGACTGTGGGAGGAAACCGGAGCACCCAGAGGAGTAAACCCACACAGACTGCTGCCCACTGCACCACCCAATCGGAAACTCATCAATGTTTATTTTAATGAAGTGAGGAAAATTATCCATGATATGGACTAAGTTTTCCATGATATGGACTAAGTTTTCCATGATATGGACTAAGCGATGGGAAAACAGATACGGTATATAACCAGACCCAGTGAAAAACCCTGTAGCCAGAATAAAACACTGTAGAATAATGTGACCCGATATCATTAGTTATGAACCATCTTGGCCTGAACAGCTTGTCTAGAGCTGTTGACGCCAAAGGGCTCACACTGTCGTAAATGATGGCACCCACGCTGGCCACAAAGCGCTTACCTCTCTGATTTGGAGTAGGAGGTACGAAAGCATTTGGACTCTAATCACCAGGTTTCATAACTCTGTTTCCCCTCCAGCGTTGCACATTGTTTTCTCTTTGTCTTATAAGCTCATAGCATGTAATTCCTCCATCAGCATGATTTGGCATGTACTGGACAAGTTTCTGGATGTAGGCCACATCAGTGTTCAGACTCTTGCTCCATCAAAGAATTGGTCAGTTGGGCCAGATTTGGTGGATGCCTCCCCTGGCACAATTCCCTGTAGACTGGGATTTTAGCCACTGCTGGTAGACCCGTATGACCGTACGCTTCCATACACCTGCAGATTCAGCTACTTCCTTCACACTATGGTCTTTGACACGCCCAAATGCAGTCCCTCCTTTTAGCCAATCATTAACATCTGCTCTGGAGCCATTTTCCACACATGGAACGAGACATTCCCTGCACTGTAGCACCTCTTCCCAATCTATGGATCCCGTCACTCACACCCCACAGGGATTTATAGCTCCATCATCCTCGTGCAGCGCCATCTGCAGGAGCCGGAAGGTACTACCACCTTAAACACACATGGGGACTCGCTTTTTAGTCCGGGCAGCTTATAAAGAGAACCCAATAATACAAGTAACATCAACAAGGAAGTCGTTTTCCATGTGTTTATTGCACAAACTATGTGAAGCTCTGCTGTGTGGAACCTAACCCTCAGGTTCTGCCCCAACAACTGGGTTGTTGTCCTTCTGAAGGACCCACCTTTAGTTGTGGTTCAGTTCATGGATGGACCCCCCATGTTTCACAGTCGGTGTGAGGTTCGTATGATGGAATGGAGCGTTGTGCAGCCACAGTTGTGGCCATGAGCAGGGGTGGACAAAGCACACAAACCATGTACTTGGTAAAGGTAAATCCTCCTCCAGTGTCAGTTCCTCCCTTTAGACCTCCACTGGAGTAACAGTACTAAAGTATGTACCTTCAAATGTACTTAAGTATGGAGAGTAACAGGAGCATGATTTATTATGGCTCTAATGTCCTATTAGCATTTCTGGAACAAGACTCTTAATCAGCTCAGTGTAGGTGAAGAGACTCGAGTGTCTCTCAGTCCACCAGTCTTTAATAGAAGCTCAGTCATTAGTCTGACACTGACGTCTATTACAATCATCATCAGCACAGAACACTGAAGGAGAACAGGTTCCGTTAGCTAGAACTATAAAATAACTTTCAGCAAACAAGTAAAGTTTCAGTTTAAGGTTTATTTGAAACTTAGTTACAAGTTAAAGTTGCTTTAAACAGGTTCCTATATGAGCTTCTCCTTTACTGTACTGCATCTGTAGGAACAATATGTTTTATCTGTTCCTTGATGTAGTCCAGGCCTGAAATGGACAGTTCCATGGATCCCAAGAATCCATGAATCAGCTTGTTTCGTTTTGACACGTTAAGCCGAATGGAAGGACAGATTTCCCATAATGCAAGGGAGTAAACAGTCAGATGTGGGGACAGGACGAGGAGGCAGGATGTAAATGCAAGTCTTTAATAGGCTCAAATTAAAACAAAACCAAAGACACTAGTACACTAAGATAGGACTGAGAACAGAGTAACACAAACAACGGACATGGAGACAAAACACCAAACAGGAACAAAGGGAACAACAGGGAGTATAAATGAACAAAGACTAACGAGTAACACCTGGGAAGGGGAGGAGCTACAAACTATGGACAGGTGAGGGGCCTGACAAGAGGGCGGAGACAGGAGGAGCAAAAACCAAAACAAACTGAAGCACATTGGACAGGACAACAAAAGGCACATGGAAGTGACAAGAGAAAAAGAGACACACAGGGACAAGACAGGACAGGACGTGACAGTAGTGGAGTTAAAGTAAACAGACCCCCAGAAAGGAAATACTTCAGTAAAGATACACGGAAAAACTACTTGAGTACAGTAATTACATTTACTTACTTACTGTCCACCACTGTCCATGAGTCGTCCTGTTGGCTGCACCACGCAGGACTACATGCACACAGACCGTTACCACGACTGTCCTTAACACCACGTCACCGTCACCAAAGACTGCAATGGTGTCGTACCAGACTGTCATGGAGTGACTCAGAACGGCAGCGGGTCATCTTCAGTGACAAGTCCCGCTTTTGTCCTGGTGGAGACGACCAACGAATCCGTGTGTGGAGGCACCGTGGTCAGCACCAAGATGAACGGTTTGTTGTCACACGTCCAGAAGGCCTGGTGTCACTCCACCTCTAGTTGAAGTCCAACAAGGATCATCTTCCATCTTCCTTGTGGTTCAATTCACGGATGGATGACCCAACGTTCTCCTGTAGAATTTCCTGATACAGTCCAGGAATGATGGCAAGCTAGCCTGGTCCAGTAGCAGCAAAACAGCCACAAGCCCTGATACTGCCACTGCCTAGTTTCACAGTTGGCATGCTGGAATGCACGGTTTGGATTTCCCAGTCCATCGTTTTTGCCTTATCGATCCATATATCTGTCCATACAAGTAATTCTGGATTATTTTGTTCAATAAATAGATGAAAAACTAGAACTTTTTCCGTGTTATGTGTTATGGATTATAATTTTAATCTGCTGTTGTGAATTTAATGAAGACCTGAATCACATTTTAGCTCATTGGCATTTATTTAGAAACTCACCCGGGTTCACCAACTTTCAAGCAGCACTAAAGACACTAAACTCTGACATACCATAGCTTCTCCGGCACTTTGGCTCAACACCCCTGGTGCATACAGTCTATATATTGTATTTACACTCTCGTTCAGGTTGTCTATATGGATTGTGGCCTTTGGCATCCATGCAAACTTCACCTCCAACTCATAAAACTCTTTCCCCACAAAACACCACCAAAATTAGCCCAACGTCTTGTTCAAGCCGCCGCTATTAGGCTCTGTTTACTCCCGGTGTCCGTAAATGAATCATTCATCAACGGGGCGTAAACCTAATTAATGAAAGAACAAGGTGCACACCATGTAGTGCCTTAACGCGTTTACAGTGTCTGTTTATGTTGTGCCAAAGCCTAATGCAATTCATTTGCTGCCACAATGATCTGCCCTCAGGGTCGCTCAATCAATCACCGTTATCCATTTCATTACCGGCAGCCGCGAAAACCAAGGGGAGTTAGCGTGATGAAAAATGACAAAATCGTTTACGGAGGGATCGGGACGTGCCACGACATGGCCCGGGGCCTCGGAGCAAGAAAGATAAAATCAACAGCCGTGCCGGGTTCAAAAAAATGCCGTGATTGCTGCAAAGTACGCTCTCCGAATCCATTAGACTACACTCGAAAACAGGGGCTCACGGAGCGCGCCGCACAGAAACAGCGGCAAAGTACTTACAGAATTATTGATTCATGATACGGAACACTCCCCCCGCACTTAAAGCCCCACTCATCGATTCTGGGATATCCTCTGGATGTCGGGGTAATTGCAGGTTCAGGCTGACACGCTGCTGCGTTGTGGACGGTGTTGTCATGTGGTACTAACAGGGTGTTTCATCATTAAACACAATGCACAATGGCTTCAGTCTTATTGCTCTGCTAGCGCATTCACCTGTGGAAGTAAACTGGCCGTTATATCAGAAACCCCTCCCACTTACAGCAAAGCCAGAGCACCACAGGAGCAATACGAATAAAGGACATAGGAATACAGTACACAGCAGAGGGAGGTCTGTGAGCGGGCTTTAACTCGTGATATCCCAGGTGGTTGCTAAGCCCCTTATTGCTGGCCCCTTGCTGTGGTTGCTAAGGTGTTGCTAGGCTGTTGCTATGGTATCCCATGTGGTGAGGGGAAGTATAACGTGAGCATTTCTAATAAAGTGGCCAGTTTAGTGGAAACACAAGGTGGGCTTTTCTAACAAAGTGGCCACTGAGTGGAACACAAGGTTGTTGTTTCTAATAAAGTGGCCAGCAGAGTGAAAGTAGAAGGTAGGTGTTTCTAATAAAGCGGCCTATGAAGTGGAAGTACAAGGTGAGCGTTTCTAATAAAATGGCCAGTGATGGGAAGTACAAGTTGGGTGTTTCTAATAAAGTGGCCAGTGAGTGGAAACACAAGGTGGGTGTTTCTATTAAAGTGGCCAGTTAGTGGAAGTACAAGGTAGGTGTTTCTAATAAAGTGGCCAGTGAGGGTAAGTACAAGGTTGGTGTTTCTATTAAAGTGGCCATTGAGTGAGAGTAGAAG